>CM020183.1:8850694-8888242 GCA_009805545.1 Oryza longistaminata
GCTCAGGATGCATTAGTTAAAGAGGGTTGAGGAGTTATGTGCTTTGAGATTGTGACGGGGACACGTGGTTACACAAGGAAGTCTTTTTGCAGAGCGTAAGACTCAGTCTTACCAAAAATTCTTCCCAAGCCGCATGCGGCTGATTCGCAATTTTTTTGGGGGGCGCTGGTGCTTGCCGCCTCCCTGCCGTTGATCCATCCGCGCGCAGGGTAGCGTGACGCGCGTGACGCGCCACTTGCCGCGGAGTTCTCGTGCAAGTTGGCTCAGGCGAAGCGACGGACGAGAGAGCCCGAGCCCCGGCGGCGCGCAAACGTCGCGCTCACCGTCCCGTTTCGTGTCGTATCGTGCGGTTGCAGATTGGCAGATTTTTTTTGGGGGGGGGCGGGGGGGGGGGGGGAGGGATCGCTGTGAATGCATACATGGGCGGCCGGATCTCCACCGTCGCGTCGTTTGTTTAAATTCTTTTTTGGCAGGATTGTCTATACGTGCAACTGTGATTACAGTATGGTGTGTTGTTTATTTGCTAGTGTGACGGTGAATTTGGTTCCTGATATCTCAGATGCGACGCTAAATTGTTTCCTTGCAAACCGGTTACGAATTGAGCAGAAGTTACTTATTTTATACTCCCTCCATTTTTAATAGATACGCCGTTTACTTTTTCTCACATCGTTTGACCATTCGTCTTATTTAAAAAATTAGTAATATAATTTAGGTTGTATGGACTTGTTTTATCACTCATGAGTACTTTAAGTGTGACTTATATCATATACATTTGCCCATAAAATGTTTAATAAACGAAATTTTATGATCAAAACATTGTAAGAAAGACAAAAGTCAACGGCGTCTATATTAAAAAAACGGAGTAGTATTACTGTTCATTACTTAGAGTACGTACAACACTTACTGTTCATACTGTATGTCTTGTAATGCGAATCATATAGTTCTTCCTACGTAGTATTAGCTTATTGTATCGCTAGTGCTTATTGCAGTTTCAAAATGCATTCCGATTCCTTCTATACAGAAATGAAGATACTCTGTTTCTGTGTCATCAGGGCTTAGGAGTCCGTTCTACCGTCGAATTATTACTTTACCTACGTTCAACCAGTCTTTTTTTTTAAAAAATTCTTATCTACGTTTTAAAAATATACTGACAGCCTTAGGATCAAATTCATTAATATAGAAACATATCTTATTATATATATATTTAGTATAGTTTAACACGAAAGTAGCATATCATTGTATAAAATGCAATCAAAAAACCAACATATCCAGCAGAACTCTGTACTAAATGACAGGAACTTCTATCCTAAACAAATATAATTCTAGAGATAAATATTGAATAAAAGCCACTTATCCATATTCATATGATAATTTTTTTACGGAGAGCAGCTAATCAAAGAGAGTACCTCAGGAGAGCAAGAGTCGGTTAGGGAATGCTGTACTAGTATGCGATCTATCCATTTCTCCATTTCCGTGAGCAGCAATGCAGCATCCACAGAAACACGACATGCAAGCAGCCCACCGCATGTCGCACGAGTCGATTCATTCGATTCAGATCACAAGCATAAGCTCACGGACGGACTTCGCACTCATATTGACGCTGCCTCTTAACTTTCCCTTAAAATGGCTGCTATTCGTAGTAATACATCTAACTCTATCGGGATCCCAACCATGCTCTGTCGGTAAGGCCGCCGTTAATATGATCTGCAGAAATGCTTTAATAATACGGATAGTCACACAGTAGTGATTGTTTAACAATAGGATCCTGTTTCATATCTCAACAAACACTTTAAACAGTCAGTCTTGAACATTGATATTTTAAGTCCGTCCACTGTCCTAATTTTAATTTACTGAAGTGGATACAGTTCTCATAATGCCTACATTACATAAAATCATTACCTTTATCTAATTGCTATATTTATATAACTTAAAATATAACCATGTAAAAGTATTGTTTATGATCTCAAATCTATTGTAATCATTTTCATAATTATGTTTTAATTTTTTTTTACTATTTCAGATGATGACCCCTCTAGCGGGAGACTGCAAGAGCCCCCCTTTGTCTGAGTTCGGGCTGAGGAGAGTTAAGTGCACATATTTAGAGAAGCGTGCTTTCTCGTATGAGCGAGATGGCATCCGCGCTGGCAACAGGCTCACGGAAAGGAAGGCCGAGAGAAAGAGAGGAGGATTATACAGACGGCCGGCTGTCAAAGCGTAATACCCACTCCTGTGTGTGATCATGATCTTATCAAAGGCTTACAGAGAACTCTCCAGATTGTGCGTGAGCGCTAACAAGCTAGCGGCTAGTATCCGCCAAACCTGTCCACCCAAATCCGGTTTTTCAACAAACCCCATTTGCACTCCCTCTAGAGGACAGGGGTCCTCCTCTTTATAGATATATTGGATACAGTGCATCGCCCCTGCCCTCTCCACTCGGCTGAGAGGGTCCACGACAACCGCTGATATTAAAATACGTCTTGTGCCTTGGGACGCGGAAACCGGAATCCGCGCGGCTATTCTTGGGCTGGCCCCACCGAAAAACCTCCGGCTGACACGGGGGACGATCCCCATCATTCCCATGTTAAATTATGGCGACTTCGCTGGGCACACACGCATTGGGCGGGAACGACCTGCAGGACCTCCCACTGCGCACAAAGCATACCTGCCCCCACAACGCTGCCTGACACGAATCGAGACGCTGGGTGCACGCCGCCCGTCCCATCCATCCATCGCCAGTCACGACCGGTCAAAAGGCGTCGCAGGTGCGCGTCAATCGGCTGCGCCGCACAATGTGCCATGTCACATAAATGCGACAGGGGCTGTTGCCACGCCGCCTCATAAATCGCCTGGCAACGACGCTCATGACCCGCTTCAAGGATCCGCGTGGCAGGCCGACGAGCGGCCTCGGGGGGTCCAACCCTCGGCCCGAGGGTATGACGAGCACCCGAGCCCTCTCCGGCGGCCGGGGGGGTTAGGGTCGGAGGTCACGAGAGAGACGCAGGAGCCAGTCCGATTTTCTCACACTGAAAAAACGGGCGCGACCCTGAGGGGGATTGGGCCGCCGTACGCTGCAGACGGAAAGGGCTTTCTTTCCCACTAGACCCCATGGACCCCAAGGCCATATCATCGATAACTATAATTTTACTGCAAAAAATATAAACAATTAAATATGAACATGGAATATGTCAAGATTTATAGTCAAAAGTTATTATATTTTAGCAATTTCGCGTAGTAACTACCAAGATATTATAGTTTGACCGACGTATTCTAGGACGATCACTTTTAAGAAGGAAGGTAAGTACAATTACAATAGAGTATGATATTTACCATTATACTATATATTTATAGAACCCCTACATAAACAATAATATTGTGTTAAGTCACATAAACAAGTTCTATTATTTCCATACATCGAATTTCATCTGTCAAAAAAATACATCAATTCAAATATTTAAAACCCACACAACACATGTTTATGGCTCCTTCTAAAACACATGATTAGAAAATATAGGAGAAATAGGAAAACAAACAAGGGATTTTAAACAGAAACGTAAGCTGTTAAAACGGATAATTGCAAATCACAAGAAAATATATAAGGAATTGATCATTTTGAATAGAATGTAGGAAAAAACATAAAGAATCCGATGAGTATGAAGACTCAAAGTTTTTTTTTTTAAGAAATTGGAGCTCTTACCAACTTTTCTCCTAAACATATAGTAAGATTATTCATTCAACTAAATTTCAAAGTAAATGGTAAGATTATCCTTGTATCAACGACCTTTCTAGGAATTTTTCTTATAGGTTTGAATCCAATCCTCTAATTTTTCTAGTTTCTCCTACTAATTAAGAGTGCCTTAGACATTTTGAAAAGTATGACTTAAGAAATAATGTCCACCGCCAATACTTTTCTTTACCCATGCCAGTCTTGATTGATGGTCGTGGATATTATTCAAACATGCGTGTACTATGATGAAGGGTTGAACTTGGGAGTGTTTCGGATAACCATATATATTCCAAAACATACATACACAAAAATCATGCAAAAAAAAAAAGAAATCATAAAAATTATGGTGCGTGCAGCTAGCTAGCTCTCCTCAAACTGGAACAGTACCGATAAGCAAGTACATTAAACGCAAGAAAATCACCCCTTACCCCTTCTCGGTTCTGTCTTCCCACGAAAGCCATCGCACTCGTATTTGACCGCAGAATCGCATGTGATCTGCGCCCTTGGAAGTAGCTCAACCATTTACTGCTTGCGGCTACCAATTTCCCCCATGTTATCCATTTCCGGACGATCGAGCACAGCTTTGGTATAGTATGCCCTGGGACACGGAGAGCAAGGAGAGAGTACTGAAACGTTTACCACCCTCCGTCCAAAAAAAAAAAAAAGATAAACCTTGGGTCCATGCCAACGTTTGCTGGTCCATCTTATATTTTTTTTATAATAAATATTTTTATTGTATTAGATTGATAAAACATGATTAATATTTATGCGTGACTTATCTTTTTAATTTTTTTCATAATTTTTCAAATAAGACGACGGTCAAACGTTGTGACACGGAAACCAGGGTTTATCTTCTTTTTTTGGGGATGGAGGTGGTACGCTGCTCACCAGCAAGGAGAACGTGCGAATTGGAATTTCTCACTGCAAGAATCCAAAACAGTCACTAGCAACCAGAAGCAACTTTAACATTGTAAATGGGACCACGTATCGGCTACTGCAGGTCAAGCAATTATGTCATTTTTTAAAAAAATTTGCGCTGACGCCGTGATGACTAATTTTGCTGGGTTTAACACTGACTAGGGACACCCCAATAGGTCTAGTTTACCATTTTTAATGTTCTCATTGTACGCATAAACGACTTAGTAATAAGGTGGTGATCGAAAGAAGCGTAACATTGCTGAAGTATATAGATCTCCAAATACGAAAAATTCTCTAGAAAAGATCGCAAATTATTAGCGAACAACGAACACAATTTTGAATGTTTGGACTAAAATAACTTGATCCATATGCATGCCTATGTGGCGCTTAACATATCAGTCGGCCTCAACCACCACTCCACCCTAGCTACTATATACTTATGCCAGTGTTAATTTGCGTTTTTGCATTGAGGAGCACCAGTTCATCTCCTGCGCCGCGCTCGTCCATCTCCCCGCAGCCACGCGCGCCGCGTCCGTTCGTCTTCTCACGTGCTAACGACGTCAGGATGCAGTTAAGAGGGTTTGAGGGAGTTATGTGCTTTGAGATTGTGACGGGACACGTGTTGCACAGGGGATTAAGTCTTTTGCAGGAGTGTAAGACTTCAGTCTTACCAAATTTTCTTCCGTGGAAACTGGCTAAACACGCAAAGGACAAGCTAAAAATTAGTACTAGGAAGCTAGCTTTCGATAAGTAGTAATAGCACGATTCGATTAATTGGGGTCAACCCTGAGCGCCCTCCCACCACCGACCACGGCGACCACCACCACCACCGCCGCCGCCATGCATGCACGTACAGCTCACACCAAGCAGAAACCAAGCTAGCCAGGCCAGAACGCGCGGCGATTCCCAATTAATTTTGTCAAAGGCAAGCAGCAGCCGACTTCCATGTGGGGCCCCTACGCGCGTAGATACTGCATGTTCAAATCAAATCAAATGAAATCAAATGCAGCATAAATTATTCTTGTCAAAAGCTGTTTTCTCGTAGCTAGACCGTCGAATTGTCGATCGACGTCCGGAATGACGACCAAATTAATTAATTAATTAAGTTAGATAGACATGATGATTACCGGCCACAAGATCTCCTGGCCCTGGACCCCGATCTGATGAACCCTGCACGTTACGCCGAACGAACTTTGACATGCATATGCATGCCAGATTATACGATCGAAGCCCAGGTATATAAATAACACGATCAGATCGATCTGTTCGTAGACTTTAATTACATATACGTTGTCTCGATCGATCGGTCGGTCGCATGCACGCAGCACCGGCAAAATTAAACGCCGCCGCTGTTGCTGACTCGCGCCGGCACACACGCTAGCTCTGACCGAACGGCCTATAGCCCTGGATCGGACATTCGATCGGATCTCACAACGCCGTGAGAAAAACTACTCCTTCCGCTCCATAAAAACAAATATGTAACATATTCTAGTACGATGATATATGTCTAGATTTATAGTATTAGCATATGTCACATATCTGGTATTAGGTTGAGATTTTATGGGTTTGTCCAGATTCATCGTACTAGAAAATTTTACATCCGGTTTTAAATTCGTTTTTATGAAACGGAGGGAGTAGGTAATAGTAATATGTCAAAATTAGCTTTTCCCCTTTGGCCTTTGCCACTATCACATCGATCGTTGTGTCAAATATCCAGATATCTCTACCTAATTACCTCGTGCGCATGCTGTTCTTTTTCTCGCGTGGCCGGCCGGAAGACAAAAAAGAGAAAAGAAAAGAAAATAATAATAATAATAATAAAAGTAGTGGCATCACCTGGACGAATGCATGCGTGCGTGCGTCTGGGGCAGAAACGAAAGAGACGCCCGCAAAGCCAAAAACATATGGATTGTTAACCCACTGCCCGACTGCCGTAGACGACATATAGATGGTGGGTTCATGTGGCACGTGCTCAAATGCAGTGGCATATGTTTACACTGCCTTTTTCTTTTCTTTTGAAAATTGTGAAAACCACCCGACAAATCATTTGAAGATTGATATTTCATCCCGTAAGTCACTTTGTTGCAAATATTCATCCCTCGCTTAGTTTTGTTGTAAAAACCATCACGGTACACATGTGCTTAATCATATCAGCACGTTATCGCTAATGTAGAGTTACTACGGACTAAGCTAGCGCCTTTCAAAAAAAAAAAAAACAGACTAAGCTAGCGGAGCCAATTAATATTATATAAGTGTTTGTATTAGACTTATTTTTTACATTTGATTGAACTTTTGTGTGTATATAGCGAAACTCATTGTGACAACATTTAACCCTCATCAACAATTCTATTTGTGGAATCTCCAAAAACGTGTCAAGACAATACTTCGGAAGAATTGAATTTTGATAAAGACCACACTAATGGCTCACTCTTTATGAAAACATATTGATTCGTTTAAGCATATGCGTACTGGGGTGGTTTTTGCAATAAAACTAAATAGTTAGGTCGACATTTAAAAAAATAGTATATGGATGGAATGTCATATTTCAAGTCATTTATGACTGGTTTTTACAATTTTTCTTTTTTTTCCATGCGGAGAATATATTGAACCTTTTTGCTTTGCCTAATCAAATCGTGGCCTTAATTTGGCTTTTGAAACCTACTACATACACGTACGTACGGTCGTACGCACGTATAATGTATATGTATACCCCCGAGCTTTTGCTTAATCCCTTTATCTATCCTAATTCTTAGTACCTCATTAGCTATATATATCTTTTGAATTTTTTTATTGTTGCGGGATAAAAACCAACCGTGGACATATATATACGCCATCCGTTTCGGGTTATAAAACATTTTGACTTTGATCAAAGTCAAAACTACTCTAAGTTTGACTAACTATATAAAAAAAAGTAGTAATATTTACAACACCAGCATAGTTTCATTAAATCTATAATTGAATAAATTTTCATAATATATTACTCTTGGTTAAAATATTACTACATTTTTTTTACAAAATTAGTTAATTAAATTTAGAGTAGTTTAACTTTCGTTAAAATTAAAACGTCTTATAACCTGAAATGTAGGGAGTATATAATAAGGCAAAAGGCTATGGTTTTTTTCTTTACACTGTGAAAATCAACCTGACAGACCTCATGGATTTGTACGTAGTACCAGGCCTTAGCTACGCGCAAATACGTGTTGAACGGTTTGCATATTCAACTTGTACGAATGAATACATACGCATGCATGTATATATTATGGTTTCTTCACTTCTTCAAGATTACGCACAGTAGTAATGTGTTTTTTTGGCAACGAATTAATTTGGAGATGAACGAGTTTGTTAAGCACAGATCGATAGACGGTTCGAGACGAATGTTGCAGCCGTGCGACGACTGCATCGTTACGATAATTAATCGCGACCTGGCCACAGGTTAGGTTAGATGCATGCATGTATAATATACCGTCAGAATTAATATATACGGAGTAAGTTGGAATGGAAACTGCTAGTCTACTGTCAGCAACACATGGTAAATGCAGAATAGTGGACGAGATGACAACAATGCAAGTGACGTTATTTGTATATTGATTAGCAAAAAATTAGTCCACTAAGAAATGCTCGCGTGCGTTGAGACGTGAGACGGGTCAAAGGCGTATCGTTGGCCACATGTGGGCATGTAGAAAATGATGTGACTCTATACTATGCATTTCCTAATTGCAGCCACACAAAAAATTAATTTAGTTAATTAGCTGCACCAACCAATCTTAGAAAATAAATAAATAAATAAATTGACAATAAAATTAGCCAAAGCAATTTATTACTTATACTTCACTGACAGGGAATCGGGCATGAAATGAAAATAAGTTGTGATTTGTATAACAACTTTTACTTATAAATCTGACATACTTATTTTCATATTAATAGCCAAAAGTAACTGCGTAAGTTAATTAGATTCAAATTTGAGATCTTGATTAACGTAATGAGTTATATGTACCAGCTAGTGAAAATAAACTTACGCCTTGTTTAGAGAGCTTAAAATTATGAGAAGCAGCTGGTGAGAATCTGATGAAGTTGGAAAACCTAACTTCTGACTTCTAGTTTATTTTTTGAATTATACAGCTACAGTTTTTCAGAACCTAAGTGAAAATTTGGATTGTTTGGTGGAGCTTCTGGTAACCGTAGCTTCTAAAATATTCTTGAGCTGCCAAAAGCTTCCCTAAGCATGCCCTTAAACTTGAACAATAACTTAAACTAACGAAAAGTGTAGGGCATAATTGGCCTCCTATATACTTAAAAGATGATACGTGATTCCAAAACAAATAATGTACTCTGCACCTTTATTGTATTTTACACAAAAATACATGGATTCTAGATCGTTGTGTGTCAGAGCAGACGTACAAGCTGAAAACATCATTATTCCACGCTCTCCGCGGCGGCCTATACTATCGCTACTATTCCAGCTCAGCGCACGAAATACCAGTATAAGATCGATGATCAGCCGCTGGCTGCTGATCGATCGGAAGGGACAACATACGTACTACGTCCTCACAGTAATAAAGCGTTGATTTGGGGTAGAAAAACAACGGCAGAAGATTTAATTGCGGCTTGAAAATTCTACACTCCGAGCTGAAAATCACGAAATTTTCAAAGCCAAACGAGAGCTAAGCTAGCAAACCTGAGAAACGACGCGAGGAACGGCACAGTAACCGTTGAAAAATTGATTAAGAAAAAGGCAACCCCCACCGCGCGAGGTCAAAGCTGCAAGCAGAACGTTTCCGTGGTCGTGAGTGCGCGCGCGGTGGCCGCCCCCGCGCGCCCGTCCGGCAAACACGACCCGATCGATCCATCCACCGACCGACCCAACGATCGGCCGTGCGCGCCATAGCGAATTAGCGTTCGATCAAAGCCCTCTCCTCCCATGCATATTATAATTCCACCGCCCGCCTCACGCAGCTCCCTTCCACACCAACCAACTCTAATTTTTTTGAGAAACAACCAACTTCAATTCATCCTCATATTAAATTGATCAGCGCGCCGACTTTTCGAAACGATCTGGGATCAGGTCTATTTGATACTTTCTACGTACCATTTTAAGTGTAATCGTGGATTTTTGTGTCCAACGTTTTATCGTTCGTCTTATTCGAAATTCTTTTATGATTATTATTTTTATTGTTGTTAGATGATAAAACATAAATATTACTTATGAGTGATTTATTTTTAGAAAATTTTATCATAATTTTTTTCAAATAAAAAAGATGATCAAATGTTGGACACAGAGACCCTGTACTTAAGATAGAACGGAAAGAGTTGTAGGGATGATAATGGTTCAGTTCAGAAAGTTTCCAGTTTCCAGATGTGTTTTTGGAAACGGAAAGTGCCGATCAGTTTTTTTTTGGAGAATTTTTGAAACAAATTTAGAATTGTTATATAAATAACAGAAACGAAAACGGTAAGGCTACCATCCATTGGAAACCGGAATCGGTCGAAAACAAATTCGGAAACTCTTCATATACAACTGGTTTCAATCTTCTCCACTCTAAAATGTTCAGATTCCTTATGATTATTGATGAGGTGTTTAGTTAGATGAAGATGTTTCTTTTAAGGTTTTCTTTGGTCTAATTATTTTTTATTAGGCTGAGCCATACTAATTACAGTATGTGAATGTAGTTCTCCTTCTCGTGAAAAGTAAAGCATACTACTAGTTGTATTATTATTGAAACTGGTAAAATTATAAATGTCGATTTATTATTTTAGATAATATAACGAGCTACATCTTTCCATTGATTTGAGAAGTTCAGTTTGAGGGATTTTTATCTTCCGATAACTATCCATTATTGTATTGGATCCGATGCGCTTTATTTTCGTATTCGATAATATTTGATTCCGTTTGCATATCCAAGGTTTTCAATTCTAAAAAAATATGAAAAAGAAAACAATAGAGATGGTTTCCATCCGTTTTCGAGCCGTTTTCATCCCTATTTGGTAGAACTCTAGCTTCACCTCTCCTGCTCAACCGAATAGTTTCAGCTTCACGTATAAAAAATGATCGGAGCAGACTAAAGTACTGTCACAAAATGAAACTTGGAAGAGATGGAGCATGATCCAAGCTGTTCCATAACTCCACTTTAAACATAACTCTTGGGGTTCAATTTAGAAGCCTACCCCCTACGTTTCAGGTTACAAGACATTTTAACTTTGGTCAAAGTCAAACTGCATTAAGTTTGACTAAGTTTGTAAAAAGAAAAAGTAACATTTTCAACCCAGGACAAATTTATTATGAAAATGCATTCAATTATTGATTTGATAAAACTAATTTACTATTATAAATATTACTATATTTATCTATAAATATAGTTAAACTTAAAACACTTTGATTTTAACTAAAATCAAAATGTCTTATAACATCAATGTACTCTCTCCGTTTCGAAATGTTTGACACCGTTAACTTTTTAGCACATGTTTGACCGTTCGTTTTATTCAAAAACTTTTGTGAGATATGTAAAATTATATGCCTACATAAAAATATATTTAACAATGAATCAAATGATAGGAAAAGAATTAATAATTACTTAAATTAAATTTTTTGAATAAGACGAACAGTCAAACATGTAATAAAAAGTCAACGGCGTCAAACATTTCGAAACGGAGGGAGTATATACTAGTGTATATTAAGCTTGGACTTAGTTCATTTATTATCCATAGAGCAGATCGAGCCCTAACTTGTCTGCTTGGAAATTTGTTGAGTGGTGGAGTAGACGTAGGGCGAACGACGACGTCGATGATTCAGTTAAGGTTGGTCCTTGCCGGAGCAACCTTCCGGCGGGCAGATCGGGCGCCGCGGCGGGCAGAAGAACGGCCGGCGACAGATCGGTCGCGGAGTGATCGGTCGCCGGGGTGGAGCTGCAAGGGAACCAATTAATTAAGGCGTTGAGTACTAGAAATTGAACCTTCTTTTCTACTGCTCCATCCGTATTTTAATGTATGACGCCGTTGACTTTTTGACCAACGTTTAACTTTTTGTTTTATTCAAAATTTTTGTGTAAATATGAAAATATTTATATCGTGTTTAAAGAACATTTGACAATGAATCAAGTCACAGTAAAATAAATGACAATTACATAAATTTTTTGAATAAGACGAATGGTCAAACGTTGAAAAAAAATCATTAACGTTATATATTAAAATATGGAGGTAGTAATAAATAGGACTAGGCAATGGTGCACTGTTGTTCCAAAAGAACGCTTTATATAATAATAATAATAATAATAATAATAATAATAATATACTCGTATAAGTACGATATTTATCGGATCTGCTGGTACCAGACAACATATATACGCAATACCTAGAGGTGGATCCAAGATTGATCACCCAATACCAGTCCATGGAAACTTAAGCCATGTGTGTTGTTTAAATGGTGAAAAAAAAATACTCCCTCCGTCAGGCTATAAGACGTTTTGATTTTAGTCAAAGTCAAACTGCTTCACATTTGACAAGTTTGTAGAAAAAATAATAATATTTTCAAGTCAACACAAATTTATTATGAAAATATATTCAATTATTAATTTAATATTATAAATATTACTATATTTATGTATAAACTTAGTTAAATTTAAAATAGTTTGACTTTAACCAAAGTTAAAACGTCTTATAACCTGAAATGGAGGGAGTACTATCCTGGAGGGAGTACTATCCTAATGGGCCTTCACGCTTAGGCCTCGGGCTACAGCCCAGGTTGTCCGAGGCCTGGGTCTGCGCCAGACGAAACCCATCTAGATATTGAGGTCTAGTATCTAATTTAACGATATACACCAGATCTGGTCATAGGGTCCGATATACGTGCATATATATACCCGCAATTACCAAGAGTCTGATATACCTGCATACTACGGTGACATCGTATAACATAAACTATCTCGTTTTAATTAATGGTACACTGTTTTGAAGTATTTTTTTCTTCTTTTCAAAAGAGTACTACTACCTCCGTCCCAAACGCCGAGAGCGCCGTGCGCGCGCTGCACGCCGTGGCGAGGCACTCGGCGACGCCGGCGGTGCTGCAGGAGATGCTGACCGTCGGCGTGGTGGCGAGGCTGCTCTTCCTGGTGCAGGTCGGCGCCGCCGGCGAGCGGACGAGGGCGAGGGCGAGGGAGATGCTCAAGATGCACGCCAGGGTGTGGAGGGACTCGCCATGCTTGGCGTCGCACTTGAATGCTTCCTACCCTCGCTGATATCTTCATCACATGCAAGAGATTAATTTCTCTTCGATCTTGGCTTGCAGTGAGTTTAAGGTTCAATTAACCTTTTATTCCTTAGGTCTTCCTACGATTTTTGGATGTAAATTAAGACTGTATTATTTGTTACAATCGGCCGAAGGGTTTTGATGTGTATAACGACTAGTAGCTCGTTCTCTGAAATTGTTGGAGAGAACAAAATCAATAGAGGCTTGCAAAAGCAAGTGTACAATTTGGAAAACAACGTTAGTTTGGATGATGATTCTGAAAAGAAATAAGATCATTTGCCCTCACTGAAAGATTTGATACCTGAAAGGATCCCAACTCCTAAAAGTGAGTACGTAGTATGATCTTCAACTTGTCAACAGTTTGTATGATGATCCATTTTTTATCCATTGCTAAATTTTACCATTTTTTTCACTATAATCAATTTTCTAACCATAGTTTGGCCATGGAGATTCCCTTTGCTTCAATTCGGAGAAATGGCTAGAGTAATTAAGGATAAGAATGGGGTGGAAGGGGGAACAAGGGGATCTTCTTTAGGCTTAGAGGAAGGCCAAAGGTGATATATGGTGAGACCAATTGGGCCATGGAGCAATAGACTGTAGTATGTGTATATCCACTTATATATATGTGTAGAGGCCGGATTTTTATTCATTATCTAAGCAAAATGAAATGCAGTATGAGTTATATGGGAGAAGGGAATTAGAAGAGGAACTTTAAGAGGCTGGGGGAATGGTCGACCATGGAAGCACCAGATCGAGATGGCAATGGGAGAGGAGGTACATTAAGAGGCATCCATTAATCTCTGTCCAATGGCTGCAAAATATATATGATCTTCAACGTTGATCTGTTAAAAATTATCAGATGACTGCCAACAATCTCATAATCAATTGCACACTTTAGAATGATAAATTCGCTTCAAAATTTCGATCGATAGTTCTGCTAAGAAAAAAGTTAGATGGTAGGAGATCGATCATCAATTGGCAAGTATGACCATCTTTAAAGATCGCGAGTGTTCAAGTCTTTCAATTTGCAGTGGAGGTACACATATGAATAAACATATCTTGCCCATGGTTTAATTAGGGGAGAATCCAACCGGAAAATAATCGAGCGCTTGCAAAACGCATTTAAATTGCAATTCACATGCGTCCAATATGGAGCCACATATTGCATATACTACTAGGACAATAGTATAATCCGGAGCCGAAGAAACTTAGCGCATAAAATAGTACGGTAGCAGGTTGATTGGTTGGAAGGCGATGAGACTTGTCACTTGTTGCATGTGTGCGCCGCTGGTCGAGGGTGACCAGGTCTCGGATCAAGCCCCTGCAGGCCCATGCATGTGTGATTTCAGTATGTTCAAATTAGTTGGCCGGTAGACTGGGAGCTTTTGGCATGGATGCAGGCCAATGTGGGCTCCATGATCGTATCCAAGTACCCCCTCCGTTCCATAATAGTAGGGATTTTAAGTTTTTACTTGTAACGTTTGACCACTCGTATTATTCAAAAAATTTTAAAATTATTAACTATTTTATTTGTGAGTTACTTTATTATCTACAGTACTTTAAGCACAACTTTTTGTTTTTTATATTTGTAAAAAAAATTTGAATAAGACGAGTGTTCAAACGTTGTAAGAAAAACTTAAAATCCCTTATATTGTGGGACGGAGGGAGTAGTAGCTAGCATACTAGGCCCCCTTTGAATCAAAGGAAAAACCATAGGAATTCTAGAGGATTTTATCCTATGGGAAATAATCCTATAGAGTCCTTTGAAACAAATGATTGTTTCCTATCAATTCCTTTGAAATTCCTATGGAATGAACCTTACTAGAGCAATTTTGGAGGAAAATAAGTATGAGGTCTCACCTCATGTTTTCCTCTTCATGTGTCTAAGGTTCCTGCGTTTTTCCTGTGTGCTAATCAAACGATAGTTTGAAGTCTTTCCTGTGTTTCAAAATCCCATAGGAATCCAATGGCATTCTGTGTGCTAATCAAGTGTGGCATTCAATTCCTACGTTTTTCCTATTCCTCTGTTTTCTCAATCCTGTGATTCAAAGGGGCCCAAGGCAGCTGCTGAAAGTGAAACCGATTGAACAGAAATGTACACTGTACTGGTCTACTGGATGATCGATCTTGTACATATAAACTCGTTAGTAGCTATGCCTATGATAGCTATAGTATTTGTTATATGTTATGAGAGGTGGTTAATTATAAATATGAAGCTTAGCACCAATCATTGAATCTCTAGTTGACCGTTCAACGGTTTGATATTATAATACTCATTTGCTAGATCGGTCGGCTGATCGCGGTTTTAAATTTTTAGGCCGACGACGATTTTGCGTGCTTTCCGACTTTCGGAGCCGCAAAAGTGGGTACTCTCGCTAGACATTTTTCTGGTCCAAATGCCATTCTTTGGTTTAAAAAATCTTGCCTTACCTCTAATTAGACTGGAGAAAGAACGTGCTTGTCCCGCGGTTTGTACACTTCTGTGCCTTTTTTGCAGACGAGCACGACGTTTTTCCAGAACTAAAATCAGGAAAAGTAGGACTTATTGCTTGGTACGTGTGTATTGTCGGTGCAGCTAACGGCCCAAATCGAGTCAGGGTCCCATTGGGCCTCGCCGGCTGCGGGCCTAGCTGGGAGGTGGACCGGAACGCGGAAGCGGGCGACGGGAGGGGGTGTCTGCATGCGCGGGCCGTGCGGCGTCCGAGGCTGCAGGCCTCAGCCCCATCGTTGCGCACGGGCCCCGCCCCGCGGGCAAGCCGCTCGATCGCGCGGAGTGCCATGGAGGCCCAGGAGGTTTCGGCTCGGCACGGAGCCCAGCCGAGGCGGTCGATCGATATGCTGCACGAGTGCACGTATGCGTCGTGCATCATAGCAACCAGACTATACCATATTGTTGACGAAGGGGCTGTTCAGATTAACGTTATTTTCAACCATACTTTTTTTAAGTATCTACATTTATTTTGCTGCCAAACTTTGCTAAATACATAAGGAGTCCTGTCAAAATTTATGGTAATATTGTCAACTTATCAAAATTTTAGCATGATAAAGTTTATTTTCGCTACAATCTAAACAACCTCAAAGTGTGTTAATCATATTTAAGCTAGTATATGCTCCCTCCACTTGAAAATATATGACGCTATTAACTTTTCGCATAATGTTTGAGCCGTTTGACCATTCTTTTTATTTAAAAAGTTTGCATAAATTTCATTTATTTCGTTATGATTTGTTTTATCATCAGATAATATATAATCTTAACTAATACTTTTAAGTATTTATACTAATTTTTAATAATACAAATAGTAAAGCATTATGCGAAAAGTTAAAAACATCATATATTTTAAAAATGAGGAAGTAAAAAAAACTCTGTAGAACAAACAAGCAACATGATTGAGTGGATGGGGGTGAATTTTTTTAATTAATTACAAGGGTATAAAATTAAAATGTTTATATTAGAATTCGTGTTGTGACAAGTATCTACAAACAATTTGTGGTTAAAAAAAAAGGAAAAGTAAATGAGAACGTAACGAAGGGAGTAAAGACTAGGGGAAAAAAAAGGGGCCTGGTGTTAACGTGTTTGCGCTATTGCGTCAAAAAAATCGTGTTTGCGCTACCAAAGCTAACCCACAAGACGCTATATCTGTCGGCCTGTGACTCGAGAGAAAAAAAAAAAAGAGAAAGGATTAATTCTTGTGCTTAATTTTGTCGCATGGCTGCTTGCCGTTTTCGTTCGAGTGCCGGCGTCGTTAATTATTTCTTCCGGTGTTGAGCAGCCATGGCTGGTGCCAGTTAATTCCAGCCCAACCGCGCGCTCGATCTATTGGTCGATCGTACGTCCATGGAAGTGCATATGCAGGCAGCGACCGAGCTGATGACCGGCTGCGAACAGCTTAATAGTTTGGTGTCCTAAATTCCACAAGTATTTTACTAGTCTAGCTAGACAGACCGTGTAATACGTAGCGCAGGACATTACGCGTGTGTAGTTGGCCGCACCTGGTGCGTGTGACATCCAGTCCAGGCGAGGCAATAGCACCGGAAGTTCCTCCGTTGGCCGTACCCCAAAGGGCCCGCGTGCATGACAGAATCCAATCCACTGCATCACTACCTCTATATTCTAATGTACGACGCCATTAATTTTTTTTTCAACGTTTGACCATTCGTCTTATTTAAAAAATTTATGTAGCTATCATTTATTTCGTTGTGACTTGATTCGTCATCAAATATTCTTTAAGCCGGACATAAATATTTTCATATTTGCGCAAAATTTTTGAATAAAACGAATGGTCAAACGTTGATCGAAAAGTCAACGGCGTCATACATTAAAATACGGAGGGAATATATAATAACTTTAACTTTTTGACAAACCCAATTTTAGAGTTAGGTCTCTACTTTATCTTTGCAAAGTCTAGCTACTCTCTCGTTTTCTACACGTATGATTTTTGCACATATGGTCTATAATCCACTAGTCCATTTTACGTGCCGGGATGAAAGGGTTCTCAACCCTCACCGCCGAAGACTGCACTGCGCTCGTTAAAAAGGAAAAAAAAAATTGCACTACTACTCGATGCATGCGTGACTAGGCACTAGCTGTATATCCATGTATCGATCAAGTGATCAACCAGATGTCACGGTTCATGTTGGTGTAAGTGTAACACATCACACCTCGTGCTAAAAAAAAAAAAAAGAAAGGGTGCATGCATTTTACACAGAGCGCACTTTACGATCCTTCAACTTGTACGAGGTACCGTCGGATCCGTCTCCGAAATAAACACGTACGTACGTGTGGCCGACAATCTGGACCACGCCGCCGGCGCCGATGGTCGATGGATGCATCCATTCCAGCGGCAGATGAGCCTCGCCAAGACCAAGATGCGCATGTACGCACGATACATCACCATGACACCATGCATGTCCGTACTGCTATATACTAGTACTAGCAACATGGGAACGGGAGGTGTATCTAGCTAGGAAACATATATATATATAAGGCCATTTCTAATCCAAGACACTAGGTATAGTTTTCATAAACTTCCCATCATCAAGAAACTAGTACTAGATATTACTCTTTCAATGTAAACACCATTATTTCATACTTAAATTTAATGCTACTTATCTCACATAATATCTTGAATGTTGTGTAGAAACCATGTCTCATACAAGACATGGTTTCCTTCTCTTTTCTCATTTATTCACTTGCCACATCATTCTTCATTTTAGGTGGCAGCTTATTTAACGCTATGGACATCATCCTAGTCATTGGGTTGGGAATAGCCTAAAGTATGTACATAAGCACAGCCCAGAGAAATCCGTCCATGGGGTGTCTAAGGCTGTGTTCGGCAGCCCCTCTTCCCAACCCATCTTCCTCATTTTCCGCGTGCACGCTTTTCAAAAGGCTAAACGGTATGTTTTTTGTAAAAAGTTTCTACGAAAGTTGCTTAAAAAATCAATTTAATCCATTTTTTTAAAAAAAGCAAATGCTTAATTAATCACCCGCTAATCGTTGCTCCTTTTTCCGTGTGAGCACTTAGGCTGTGTTCGTTCCAGTGACATTGGGTGAGAAAGCTCCTCGTTTTCCGCGCGCACGCTTCCCAAACTACTAAACGGTGCGTTTTTTGCAAAAAAATTCTATAGGAAAGTTGCTTTAAAAAATCATATTAATCCATTTTTGCAATTTAAAATAGTTAATACTCAATTAATCATATGCTAATGGCCCACCTCGTTTTGCATATCTTCCCAATCTCCCCAATCCCCTTCTCCTCAAACACACCCTTAGTGTTGGGAACCAGGGGTTCCGAACACACCCTAAGAGCAAGTTTAATAGTATAGCCCACTATTAGCTCCAATTCATCTATAGCCAATCTAATAGTTAATTCATATAATAGTTGCTTACTATACTATTAATATATGGTCCTACCTGTCATACACACACTGCGCCTTGGAGTCCGTGCTGCAGCTGGCTATAGATCTGTAGCCCGATGCTCTTCTCTCTCATCTTTTATCTCGTTATAATATGTTTATTGCTAGCTAATAGTATGCTATATTGTACCTCCTCTAAGTCTAAATATTACGCCATCCAATGTTTAGACTCCGTTTGTCCATGCCGTGCCCATGCACTCATGCAGATATGGTTCTCATCATCGTGCTTGACTATTTTGATCATATATATCGTCTCCTTTTCTAGCTTCTGATCGATCACCTTTGTACGTAGCACATACATACACGACACGAACCTGATCTCGATTCTCGCATCTCCAGAAACCTGCAGGCCGGTTTTGCTGCCTCGAAAACTGCGGTCGCCTTTATGAATTTTTTTTTATAATTCGTATTTTCATTGTTGTTAGATGATAAAACATGATTAATATTTTATGCGTGACTTGTCTTTTTAATTTTTTTCAAAATTTTTTCAAATAAGACGGACATTCAAACGTTGGGCACGGAAACCAGGGGCTAGTGGTGTTTGGATCCAGGGACTTAACTTAATTTAGTCCATGTATTTAGACACTAGTTTAGAGTATTAAATATAGACTACTTACAAAACTAATTACTAAATGAAAGCTAATTCGCGAGACAAATTTTTTAAGCCTAATTAATTCATAATTAGAGAATGTTTACTGTAGCATCACATAGGCTAATCATGGATTAATTAGACTCAATAGATTCGTCTCGCGAATTAGTCCAAGATTATGGATGGGTTTTATTAATAGTCTATGTTTAATATTTATAATTAATATCCAAACATCCGATGTGATAGGGACTTAAAAGTTTTAGTCCCATCTAAACATGGTCTAATTAACCTATCACTGCAAGCGTGCTCTTGCAACAAGCTCGATTCAGACGTACACCAACTCACCAAGGACGTGACGCCTGTGGCTGCCGATGGCAGCAGTAAACTGTTTCTCTTTACCAACTTGCTGTTCCTGCAGTGTGGTATCGATCGAAGCCTTCTATTAGCCGGTGCGTGTCCTTTCTACTGTTTAACTCGATCCTGCTGCAAGGAAATTGGGCCGATCGATCGATATTATGCTCGTATATATCGCATGCACCGATCGATCCAACAAAGCTCGATCGATCGATCTGGAGGATTGAAAGGTGAAATGTGACTGAATTTTCAGAGAGAGAGAGAGAGAGAGAGAGAGAGATAGAATTCGAATACCCTGTCATGAATATAATCCAGCTCTCCGGCCTGTGGCGTCTGTCTGGTGGCGATCGATGAGAAAATTATAAGTGGAGTCCAATTGCGACGTGTTCTTGTCGGACACCTTTAATTTGAGTTCTTTTTTTCCGGTCAAGTTGTGGGTTTCCGTACCACTCACGGTTCTCGTCGATCGCTACACGCTAGCTAGTGCTGTTGCAAGAACAGGCAAATTAATTAATTAAAGCTGCGCGATTCTTGGTATGAAACACAGACACAAAATTCGACGGCGATTTTGGCTTTAATTTTTTTTTCGCCCGGATAAGAAAAATCAGGGGAGGAGAATGATCATGGCATCTAGTTCGTCCTTTGATCCCCCTAGATCGTCATTTTCTTTTTCCAAAGTACATTTCATGATGCCATGGTATATTTGTACTAACCGCATCCTGACCTAACAAACGCCAAATGCAGCCGTCAGACTCGAGAAAAAACCCTCCTTTTTTCAGCTCAAATCCTTAATTGATACAATTAACGCTCTTCTCCCTGAAGAAAGCAGAGACGCTCCCAACTAGAAGATCAATGAAGCAACAGGTAGAAAGAGACAAGCATGAGCAAGAAGGTCAGCTAGTTGATACTTGATAGTGCAGAATTCTCAATTAATTCTGCCACAAAGAAAAATGGTCCTAGAAGTACGTAGTACGACCAACTTCACAGGACAGAGATGTACGGTGGTCGACAGGACGAGTGCGAAATTAAAGTGCAAAATAAAGTGCAAAGCGAAGTCATACATACCATGACGGCGTGATCAAATGATGCTAAAGCTTAATTAAGTCTGAGAACACCACTATCGATCTACCAGTGTCCAAAAGGTTCCTTTTTTTCCTGACGACAAAGGCAATCCCACTAAACCCATTTCTCTTCAGCTTCGCAGCACCTTCCATAATCCCATTACAATTTTTTTTTTGACTGGTAATCCCATTACAAATTGTCACCACATATATATTGCATCTATATGACTATGATCTAGGGTCACTACCCTAGCTAGCTCCATGCATTTTGGCAACGGCACATGCAAGGCAGAAACGATGCTTTACATTAATTCAGAGTTATCTGTCCTTCGCTTTAGCGGAAATTTTACGACTGAATGGTCGAGAGATAATGTGGTAATGATTTTCCTTTAGACATATAGGTTTGCTAGTGGGATTTCAGGGATCCACAGAGGCCACAGGCTAGCAATGCAAGAGCTAGCACTAGAGGGAACCACTGGAAGCAGCATATGAGCACATATTCTCTGGATTATGCCATGCTGTGCCGTTCCGGTTTTACTGACGAAACAGTTATTCACATGTTCCCTTCTTTGTTCTCTGAATCATATCGATGCTGTTGTTATCCGACTCATTTCCAGTACAACGCGACAGCTAGATTTCGTGGCTTTGATACTGTACATATTGAGGTTGGCGATTGCATTATGCAGCAGGATAAGGCGCGAATATTTACAGAGAGAGGATTGGACAGGGAGAGAAGAATTTAAAGGCGAAATAAGCGGCGCAGCGTTGCTCTCCTGCCTGTGAATCGATCGGCACCAAGATTCAGATCACTCTGTGCTAGCTAGCTAGCTTTGTGCATGTGTGTACTCAGCCATTTCATGTATATATGCGTATCATATCGTGTTCTTGATGAAATAAAGCTGAGCCTTTTTGGGCGATGGATGGATAGATGGATTGTACTTTGGGTTCACTACTTCACTTGGAATGAATTTGATTCTAGCTGCTAGCTGAGCACGTAACGTTAACGTATATATACCAAGAATATTGCAGGGAAATGAAGAACCACTCAATTGCATATTTGCAGTAGTCAAGTATATATGTATTGCTGTATGAGCTGTGCCTGTACATACGTAGCTAGCGACAGGCAGACAGACAGTAAGTCTGAACTCTGAACCACTGATCAACGTCTGCAAATACTGTGGATCACCTTGGAGTACGACTGCCACTGTGTCTGCTCACAGAATTCATGAGAGCTCTGAATGCTACGGAAATTACGTGGTACAGAAGCAAGTAAACAGTAATAGTGGGTTTTGTAGTTAGTGGTGGTCAGCTCTGAACGGTGGAGAAAAAGAGTTTTGACTAAAGGATGACAACGATTAACAATTTGTCCACATGCATTGAACAAAAAGCTCATAAATTTCGTGCTGTCAGGAAATAGAAGTGCGTGCTTGGACTAGATCGAAGCTTTTATGGAATTCAATGTGATAAGCTATGGGTTGAGATCCACCTAAATTTCAGAAATTTTTATTGATAAGTCAGGCCACATCTTGATAGCCACTAGTGATGGTACGTAGTAGAGAGACTACGGACATGAAATGGAGCACATACAAAAAGGTCATCGATCCCCCTTTTTTTTTCTGTTTTCAAATGATGCATAAGAGTTGCTTTACTTATCACAAATGCCAAAAAAAGTGCTTCTTTTTGTGAAAAATGCTTCAGTACGGCTCGACTTGGTCGGTTCATTAAAAAAAGTCAGAGAGTGGAAAGATGTAGCTTGCTTAATTTATTTACAGGCCATGAGTCAGCTAAGTATAAAGCCGCACCCATATATTTGTAAGGCAAAGGACAAGTTGCATTCTACCTCAACCAACAACAATGTTTCCAAGTGAATGTACAAGTCATAAAGGTGCACAATTACAAGTGATGTGTTGAGAGCTACTGTACTATAGCAAATGTTAATTATGAGATTATATATACCACAAATAAAACAAACCAACAATTGTTGATTTGTACCCAGTGATACAAGGCTAATTAAACTTAACCCGGCCAAAATAGTCTAGTAGGAGTACTTCACATTTCCTCGGACCAGTGACATGATCATGAGCTGGCAATACCGATGGCATATCAACGACAACGAGAGCAACTAAACGAAGACGAGTCGAAACGAGAAACAACAAACGTAGCACAATAAATATCTCAGTTCTCGATAATAAATACTCCCTCCGTTTCAGGTTATAAGACGTTTTAATTTTGGTTAAAGTCAAACTACTCTAAATTTAAATAATTTTGTAGAGAAAAGTAGTAATATTTTAACCCAAGACAAATATATTATGAAAATTTATTCAATTATAGATTTAATAAAACTATGGTGATGTTGTAGATATTACTACTTTTTTCTATAAAGTTCGTCGAACTTAAAATAGATTGACTTTGACCAAAGTCAAAACGTCATGTAAACTGAAACGGATGGATGGAGTAGAATAAAATGAAACAGCAGCAACAACAACAATATCCCAAGTCATTCTCCGAAAAAGTTGTTGATCCTGTCTGCAAAAAGGCGCCGCGCGCGCTCATGCATGTATGCAGCTGGCCCGCGCGTTTTCTGCACCGGAGCGCGCGAGCACGTCTATATAAGCGTCCCCTTCTCCCCTGCACCCAGCCATCGTCTCCCGTGCTTCACTTGTAGCTATCTACTCCATCTATCAAGCCCCCAGCTCAAAGACGTACGTACGCGGCGCTAGCTATATATACTAATTAGCTACATCGATCACTAGCTATAGCTAGCTCGATCGATAACTTATCATCGTACTTCAAGGCGATCATGCAATCTGCTGCCGTGGAGACGACGCCGGCGGCGGCGGGGGCGGCGGAGAACGGCGGCGAAGTGGTCGTCGTCGTCGGCGGGGGGTGGGTGGATGGATGCTGGGCGCGGGTGCGAGCGGCGGTGGAGGTGGCCGGGAGATGGGTGGGCGGGCTGGCGAGGAAGGTGGGCGGGATCGCGGCGGACGACCCGAGGAGGGTGGCGCACTCGCTCAAGGTCGGGCTGGCGCTGACGCTGGTGTCCGTGCTCTACTACGTGACGCCGCTGTTCAAGGGGTTCGGTGTCTCCACGCTCTGGGCCGTGCTCACCGTTCGTCGTCGTCATGGAGTACACCGTCGGTATGTAATTTTCTCTGTGTACCAGCTAAGCTAGCGCTGATGCATGCGAAGTACGTCGGGGTCTCGCGGGGAAAGTATTCTCGTTGAGGCCTTGTTTGGTTAATCCCTGTGAGGGAGGGTTGTGAGGGAGGGTTAGAGAAGACTTATTCTACACCTATGGTGGTGTGGAATTATCTCCCTCAATCCCCTCTAAACCGAATAAGGCCTCATTGAGTTTCTTACTGTTCATCATCACTTGAATAGTTACAAAACATTCTTGAGAAAATGTGATAAGTTATCCTTTTTTAGAATTATAAGTTGATCCTTAGTATATGATACATCAGTTATAAACACGCTTTAAATTGATTTATACAAATTGTAGAAAAAAATTACAAATGTACGTATTCTGTTAGAGTTTAATTTATTTTATAATTAGTAGAAATCGAATTTAATGTTATGTGTTTGTGAAGTAATATATATACCGTATCAATCTATTGTCAAAATTTAAAAAAAAAATTAGTAGCTTTGGATAAACGAGGTTGAGGGACAAAATTCCATCCCCAGAAAGTCGTCGTTGCCGCAGATGACGATACGTATATGTATACACGCGGGCGTACGTATCGTCGTAGCTAGGCGACGATATATATACGCTAGCTATATATCCTTGGTACCTACCACGCTCTACGTACGTAACTACGTACGCAGTACGCTATTAGTACATATCTCAGTGACGTGTTTGTGTTTTGGACGTACGTACGTACGTACGCGACAGGTGGCACGCTGAGCAAAGGGTTGAACAGGGCCTTCGCGACGCTGGTGGCTGGGTTCATCGCCGTCGGGGCGCATCAGGTGGCTAACCGGTGCGGCGCACAGGGAGAGCCCATACTCCTCGCCGTCTTCGTCTTCCTACTAGGTATGTGTATGCATGCATGCATGTGTGTTTGTTGTTCGTCATTGACTATTCAATGTTTGGTAATATTCGTAGGGTCTTATCTTTTCGCTTATGCTTATACTTATCAGCTAAAATTTAAATTTTCAACCTTAAATTTGTACTGATTTTAAAGTTTTTTCATTGAAGTTTATTTTTCAGCATGTGCTTTTAGATCACCAAGAACACTTATGTAAAAGTTTTATTCACAAATTACTTTTCGTTTATAAATATACCGGCGAAACGATGGCTATAATAGTTCATATGTTGTCATGCACTAACTTTTTTAGACGAGGAGAGAAGCAGTAGGTAGTAGTATGTACTTACCAGTGGCATTCATGTTAATTTGTCGATGGCAGCGTCGGCGGCGACGTTCTCGCGGTTCATACCGGAGATAAAGGCGAGGTACGACTACGGGGTGACCATCTTCATCCTGACATTCAGCCTGGTGGCCGTGTCGAGCTACCGGGTGGAGGAGCTCATCCAGCTCGCGCACCAGCGCTTCTCCACCATCGTCGTCGGCGTCGCCACCTGCCTCTGCACCACCATCTTCGTCATGCCCGTCTGGGCCGGCGAGGACCTCCACAAGCTCGCCGCCGGCAACCTCGACAAGCTGGCCGACTTCCTTGAAGGTACACACACTGCTGCATGCTGAAATAATGGCTTGTGGCCGATATGTCACTTATGTTTCTAACTTTGTCATGCTTGTGCACAATACAACTTGTTGCGGGTCTCAAACTAGAACTATATCATGTACTAATAGTAAAGTTGTTACTCACATAGAAGTAATATACTACTGGCAGATTAATTAATTCCAGAATGGGGCCTAAACTTTTATACATGAATGCAGGAATGGAAACCGAATGCTTTGGAGAAAGCGCTACGAGTGAGAGTTTGGAGGGCAAAGCCTTTCTCCAAGCTTACAAGAGCATACTTAATTCGAAGGCCACTGAAGACTCTCTGGTAAGCTTACTTTGCAGTTATATATATATACCCCGTGCCGAGAGGCGAAGTCCTACAGACATCTTCAAGCAAGGTGGTGAAAATGATGCAATGTGACATTATTCCCAAAAACTGCAGTGTAACTTTGCCAGATGGGAGCCTGGTCATGGAAAATTCAGTTTCAAACACCCATGGAGCCAATACCAGAAGATTGGAGCTCTTTCTCGCCAGTGCGCTTCTTCCATGGAGGCTATGGCTTCCTATGTCATCACACTCACAAAATCTCAGGTACTTACAACCTACAAATCATAATAATTTTCATGATCTAGACACTGGAACCCAGTTTATTGACCAATAGCTCGTACCTTTTCCTGATGACAGTATCCTGAAGCCAATCCTGAGCTGTCCTTCAAAGTACGAACAGCATGCAGTGAGATGAGCTCACACTCTGCTCAGGCACTCAGAGAGCTCTCTGCAGCAATTCGAACAATGACCGTACCATCTACAACCTCCATGTCTGCAGCCATCAAAGCTGCCAAAACCCTCAGGAGCGAGCTATCAGAGGATAAAGCTCTGCTGCAAGTGATGCATGTGGCCGTTACTGCATCACTTCTTTCAGACTTGGTTACACAAGTAAAGAAAATTGCAGAATCTGTCGATAACCTAGCACGACTTGCCTGCTTCAAAGTCCCTGAAAAATCTCAGAAAGAAGTGGTCATCAGCATCATGAGTTGACAAACTGACTACGTCGAGAGCATCAACACCAAATGGGACAAACTAGTACGGCCTGCAATTTTATTGTGTATAGAGCAAGTGACTAATTCTTCGATGCTAGAAGTAATTATGATGCTGAACTGTAAAAATAAAACGTTGCAGCCTTCCGTACAACAAAGACTACTTATAAGCAGCTAAATATAAATGAACAGTTCTCTTCTTATTTTTGGGGAACGAGTGAACCGCTCCCTATGCGTTGCTGCGCCAAAGAAAATAACTGGACGACAATTATGGTTCCACAATATCCATTCAGCAGATCATTTCAAAATTTGTGATGGTAAAGTAACATATTTTTTCAGAAACTATTGAAGCAGAACAAATGTGATATTGATATAACAAACATATTTTAATGGTGATATTTTATCTAGTAAAATCAGACTGTCCTTTCTTTAATCATTTTTGCCAAATATTACAGCACAGGCCCGTGAGCTCATACAGTTTTCAGATTCATACACGTCACATATTCAAATCCAAAACTAAATAAAACCATACCAACCAGCTATCTACGTATGTATACGTATACGGTGCAGTTATTTTAAAACATCGTACAAATGGCATACACCTCTATACATAGATGAACACATAGAAGATGAGCATAAAGCCTGCTATAATCACCACCAACACCTGTTTTTAAGTAGGACAAATTGCATAGTGTCCACGCATTGTGACAAATGCAAATAAATGTAACATAGATTTACATGGCATGTAAAAAATAATTATCTTTAAATTACAAAATTGTATATACAATACTACATGACATCAATAAACAGCCTATATATATGCAAGTACATCAATAAACTCATATATGTGGCCACAAAAGCCTTGTGGAGTGTGGAATGGGGTAGAGCACATTCTCACCTCCAACTCCTTTTAATATAGTAAAGATATTCTTGTAGAAGTAAGATAAACAGCTGAATTGGAAGATGATCCGCTTATAGGTGATAAAGTTGACCCGACTCCATAGATGCAAATCATCATCAACCACAAGTTATTGGATAACAGTGATTGGTGATAGATGGAGCGATTAGTTAGTTGATCTTTTGCACTGTCAACCACTACTGGGAACCAAGTTGCATGCGAAAAGGTACGGACTTACCTTTGAGGACAGAATTTTGAAATGGAGATAACAAGTCATAACTAATATGTTCCAACTGTGTGCTACTTTAGGGATCAAGAAGAGGTAATATAACAAGCAAGGTTCTTTATCCTTCCCGTGTTACCATTTTGTTACCATGAATATAGCAGAAATACAACAATTTGAACTACACATAATTGGAATAATACCTACTAATCAACAATCACCACCAAACCGACTGCAGTGAAGCAAAGCATCCCAGCCCCTTATGCAAAGTAAATTACTATAATAAACCTCCTTATGAACAGTGAAGGATTAATGGATTACAAAAAAACAAAAACAAAACATTGCCAATTGGAGACCAAGCACTTATTCTAATGGTGCCGGAGTTGGTGGCTTATTCTTAATCCCATGTTAGTTCTACTTTTAGATGTTGCCATCTATTATTCTTTTTCGTAGTGTCATCATTAAGCTTTTCTTTTATGTCCTTGGTGCTCATCCAGAATGAAGTATATAAATATGAGAAACCATTGACATTAAAACTATTAAAAGGAGCCAAGTCTACATGTCTTTGAGAAACTAATGACATTTTTGTTATCTATAATCTGAGACATTTAAGGATTAGAAGCCATATTAAGACAATTTGTAAGCTGGGTGCGACTTCCTAGCACAAAATGAAATTGCCTGTTCAATTTTTTTTATCACAGATAGGATAGGCAAAAACAAAAGGCACCCAAAAGAATTTAAACTCCAGGACTTAACTTTCATTAAATTCGTTTATGTCAGAAAAAAGGAAACATCATACACGCATACTGCCATTAATACACCTAACCTATTTGGGTAACAAAAAGGGATGTAGTATTTACAAGCAAAGAGTCTAAACAAAATAAATTCCATACAGACCCTAAAAGGACACTACAGAAGTACAGGATCTAGTCAGTGTGTGAACTGCATAACACTTAATAGGCACATACCTAATGAGAACATCCTTCAACTATATATATATTAGTTTAATAAAAGCGTCTTGACATCACCAGCCATATACAGGGTGTTGAACTTGGGGAGGCAATAGATTCAAATCCATGCATTGCTGTTTATCATAGTCACGTGTACCGGGAATTGCTCCTGTCGCCAATCTGAGGATCTCATTGCCAGTTAAGCAGTGATGAGCAAAGGCCAGTCCCCCATCCACAACTTCTGAAAGTCTAGGAAGTAAAGGTATCTTTCTCACTTTACTTATCTTCCCATCTTGTCCAGAATAACCAATTTTGTTATTCAGAACTTTGTCAAGCTCTGAGTACTCCATGAATCTTTCAGTTGCTGCCTCCCATGACAAACTGTACCTTTGCTCAGGGGTCAAAGGTGAAGGTTCACTAGCCATGGCCTCTTTCACTCGGGCAACAAATTCTTCGGAAGTTTTGTATGTTAAGCAGTTGGGGAATGACTTGAAAAATTCGTTTGATGGATGATCTGCACAGATAACAAATTTCCCCATTGCAAGAGCCTCAGCTGTCGCTGTGCATAGAACATCACTGACACTTGGATTAATGAAAACCTTATACCTAAAATTAAGAAAAGAAAAAAGGCCATTGTCAATAAATAGTAAATGATAAGCCAGAGAATGAGGGTTCATTTTAGCAGCTTGCTAAAATGATACTCACCCATGAAGCGAAGAATCTGCATGGTCCCTTCCTTTGAAAAAATTGAGGCTCAAATTCAATTTCCTAGCAGCCATCTGCACTGCTTGTGAGTCCTCACCATTCCCATATACATCTACATTAAAGCCCTCCAAGTCACTTTTGTGTTTGGATAACAAATCTATAAGTTCTCTATATCCTTTAGCCCAAACCAACTTCCCAAGGAAATATGCTCCCTTTGTAAAGCTCAGCTGCCCATGCTCCTTATCAGCTGCTATTTTTTCACCAACCTTGAGGAACTTTGGATTTACACCATGAACGTTGCAGACAACAGACCTAGGTAGATCTTGAGTTGCTGCAGAAAGACGTAAAACCTGCATGCACCCATTATAAGTTTCACCCTAGCAATCATGGCTTTTACACGAGACAAGCAAACACAATACCTTATGACAGTATGCTCTAGTCACCCAGTTGTTGATATGCTTAACAAGGAAAGCTTGAAGAGCTCCATTCTTCTCTCTCTTGATATACTCTAGGTAATTTGTGTGAACTACACCAATGACATGTTTAAACTTGTCGGTCCAACGCTTTCCATGATGATACCAGTTGAGATGCTCTGGTTCTTCCAAAATTGCTATATCAGCTTCACTCGAGGAAATGAATTGTGAAGTATCTCCAGCAGGAATAATACTACGTCGCTCCTTCGAAAACTGTATAGCATGAAATTTTAAATAAAGAAATTAAATCATTGGGGAAGAATAATGTATGGTTGAATACATCAAAATCAGATGATAATTGGATTTTTACCTTGCCAGGATAAAATGATATCTTAAAATTTGCTTCAAAGCCAAGTCTTTCCTGTAGCCAGTTCCTTATGTAATTTTCTTGTTCTTCTGGTGAACTGAAGGTGATATTATTGGGGTAAACTAGCTCTTGATCTGACTTACAAAGCCAAGGAACCACCAGTGTCACCTTCTGTTTTGTACTTCTTGCTAGATACGCAGCACGGAATAATGGATTGATTGCTGTCCCAGTCATCCATGGAAGACTTGCTGTTGTGACAATTGCAACATGCCGCCGGTTGTCCGAGAGCTTGTACTTTGCATGATCCTTCCAAAAACTTTCCTCTGTGTGATGCCCAGTACTTTCTAGCACCCTTGCTATTCTCAGATCAAGCTCATCAGTCATGTTTTCATTTCCAATTAAAGATCTATCAGCTGAAAGAGAATGATAAATGAGCCGGCCATTGTGTTTACTGTACAATGTCTCCACAATTTTGTCACATAAATCTGCATAATATAGAAAGATTTAACGATGGTCAGCACCAAAGTGACAAGAGTTGGGAAAGTGCAGGCAAATAAAACACGGAGTAAATTTCACAAAACTACAGATTCTTTGACTAAATTATCGAAAAACTACAGATTTAAAGCCATATATCATAGAACTACAGATTTAGCAATAAATTTATCGCAAAACTACAGGTTTAAGACTAAGTACCACAAAAATACATATTTAATAATAAAATTATCACAAAACTACAGATTTTGGGATTTAAATCCTTTGCACTAATATTATGTTGAGTTATAAATGTCCAAGTTTTATGATTGAATTGACATTAAACATATAGTTTTGTGATAACTTTATTATTAAGTCTGTAGTTTAGCGATATTTTACCTTAAATCTGTAGTTCCGTGATAAAATTAGTGTTAAATCTGTAGTTTTGTGATACACCATGTTAAATATGTAGTTTTCTGACAATTTGACCAAAATATCTGTAGTTTTGTGAAATTTACTCTAAAACACGCCGTACCTCTTCTAATACCAAGTTGGTCCAGAAATGGTCCAGATTGCCGCACAAGATATTCCAGAATTTCAGTAAGATCCAGTGGGAGAACCTCCTGGATTGTATGCAAATATTCAGTTTAGAAAACACGCACTCTGTGAAATTAATAAGATGACATAACAATGAAGATTGCATTATCATTATAATCAACTGCTTTCAGAAAAATGCTTTATTAAAAGATATGATTTAGTTATACTCAATAATGCAGTGTCTAAGAATCTTAAAACTTGGACTTAAAGAAATTCAACCGCCATATAACTCAAGTACAGTCATTGTTACAATTTCAGTATTTCCCTATGCCATTACAAAGCGATAAGCATCTAATTCTGACCTACAACTGGCTATAACGAAAAATGTTCTGAAACAACTGAAAGTTTAAAGGTTAATCTAATATGTTGCATTTTGCAAAATAGTAGAGCATAAATGTTCTGAGAATCTAGCTGGACTGAACTAGGCAGCGAAAAAATAAAATCAAGTAACCAAATTCAAGTTAATTAGGAAAGTGATCCAGAAGCATTTCTTCATCTGAAGTTACTAACTATTTGCCCTAAATAGCAGAAGATTTCCAACAGTTATGCTTAGTTTGTTCTGGCATTACCTTGGATTCTTGTGACTCTTTGTTCAGAGATTTCTGCAACAAAATGAGAAACATGAATCAGTGCTCCACTTAACACACAAAAATTGATGATCATATAATACACTTAGTGTTCTTAAAAGCATAATTCTGCACAAAATGCATCAGGCCGTCAGTTGTCACCTGATGTAAATGATATGGATATATGAGCAACCGGAATTGCTACTTTTTGGCAGTCCTTAAAAGTACTTTATTTCAGGGAAGCATTTCAAAATTTTTAAATGATGGATTAGTCATATAGAGTTAGACAAAATATTAAACAATATATGAACAAAAATGGAGCAATGCCATGTTACTTATTTTTTGCAAATACACAATCCTTCTATTTGATAAAGCATTGGAACATGTATCAATCAATATGTAACTCCCTTAGATTCCATTTCATGGATGCCAAAGTTCTAGTAATGTGTAACACTCAATTGCTCCATTCATTTATCAGTAACATACAGAAAATGTACCTAAGCAAGTGGAAAGGTTTATGGCCTAAACCAAGTAGGAGCATATCATGATTTAAGATGGAACTTTCGAATTACCAAGCTCAACTTGAATTTCTCCACGAACTCGCCGCGGCCACGAAATCCACCAAACACCTCACTCGACAAGCTCCGGCGCTCGAACTCCTTCAGCCCGCTGCGTATCATCCTCACCACCTCCCACTCCTTCCTCCCCTCGTCGTCCGCGTGGCCCTTCCACCGCACGAGCCCCCACCTCCCGCCGCCGCCGCCACCCCCCTCGCAACACACACCCAAGGGGGGAAGGGGAATTTTAAGCCAAAGTGGGGGGGAAAAAGGGGGGGTTTTTTTTAAATCGTCCTAAACCAAGTAGGAAACGCCATGTCAAATGATTTAAGAATGGAACCTTTTCCCGAATTACCAAGCCTCACCTTGAATTTCTCCACGAACTCGCCGCGGCCACGAAATCCACCAAACCCTCACTCGACAAGCTCCGGCGCTCGAACTCCTTCAGCCCGCTGCGTATCATCCTCACGACCTCCCACTCCTTCCTCCCTCTCGTCCGTCCGCGTGGCCCTTCCACCGCACGAGCCCCCACCTCCCGCCGCCCGCCGCCCCCCTCGGCCACAATGGCGTTGCGGATGCCCGTAATCCCCGAGAGGTCGACGCGGAGGCTGGCCCCGGCGGCCTTGGGGGCCCACCCCGCGTCGCGCACCGTCGACGAGTACTGGCCTCCCGCAGCTCCATGATCTTGGGCTGGATCCGGTTCCGCACGAACTCAACCTCCGCGATGGGCGCCCCCGCCGCGACCGGCGGCAGCGGCGGGGCCCGCGAGCGCCGACGCCGACGCGAGGAGGTGCTCCAGCTCCCGGTCGGCGTGCGCGCCCGCATCTGCCTCAGGTCGGCGCTCGCCGAGTCCCGCACCTCGCGCCACCCCTTGGAGATGAACGCGAAGGCGCCGCCGTCCGCTCCGCCGCGCCGCCGCTGATCGGGGCGGCCTCTTCCTCCCATGGATGGCCTCCTGCTCAGACCGGTTGCTAGGGTTTGATTCTAGAAACGCGTAGGGGAGGGAGGCGAGGCGAGGCGGGAGATGGTGGGGAAGACAGGAAGACGACGACCGGCGTGAGAGGCTTCGGGGGAAAGAGGAAGAGAGGGAGACGACGTGTGACCTGACAGGTGGGGACGAGGTGTCAGAGGGCAGGAATGCCGCCACGTGGGCTGTGGTCCCTGTCAATCTTTACCTGTGGTGGGGGTGGTGACTTGGCACGGGCGGTTTGAACTTTGAAATGATGTGGGGCCCACGTATCCGAGGGGGAATATGCTTGCGTGGATGCCCAGTGGACGTCGGCCTAGCTTCGCGGTTCGCCGCTTGTGCTTTTGCAGTTTGCGTCTGCGATGGTTTCTGGATTTAACGAGTACGAGTACCACATTTGACAGGAAGTGACCGTTTTTTTTTCTTTTTCCGATCACACGGCCACACACGTATATGCAACACTACACTCACACATCCCACAAATGTTTTTTCAAAATACAATCGCACGTAATCACACCTCTATACACGTGACACTAAAACTTGCATACTAATGGTTGTAGCTTCTAACACACGCGTTAAAGAGACATAAGCCAACGACGTATCTATCTCGGTGGGCCCCACTTCCTTCAGTTCAGTACTTCACCCTTTTTCCTTTCAATCGCTTCGATTCTGCGTCCAGCCGGTAGCTAGCGGGAGAAAGAGCTGCGCGGCGGTCGTCCGCCAGCGGGAGAGGATTTGGGTGGTGGCGGCATCACGGCTTGAGCGGCCCATCTAGCCGCACGACTGTTGACAGAAAACACGAGGCCTGGGAGATCTGCTTAATCCAGTGTAGGTCCAAAACTCGCCTTCGGATGTGCTACGGTGCCAGTTGATTTGATCCTTGCAATCAACAAGAACAAAAACAAATGAACCGCAGTTAATCCTATAAATGATAGCCGATCGCTAAGTGCCGATGACATATCATTTATCTTAAGCCGATGTCATATATGTATGCATGGCAGTCAGAAATAAATAGATAGGAAGGAACTAAATCATACTCGATTCGCTGTAAAAATATTAAACAATATATACTCTTTATATCGATATATACTTAAATCAAGTGATTGGATAGAATCGGTCGCCATGCGAGACAGTATAAATCACTTAGATCGAAATATATATTAATAATAGGACTATAATGTGATGCATAGCGATCAAGATAGATCTAGCATGTATGGCTTAAATACTCCGATACCCCTACTCTATACTAAGAATCAAAGCAAATAGCGATATATTAAACGAAGGGCTTAATATAGCTTAAATCAACGCAATCTTAATATAAAGAAGCAGAATTTAACATATCAATGAAGCATATTAAGTAAATATAGTTAAATCAGGTTAAGATCGGCTGAAACTCCGATACGTAATCTTAATCGCAACTCAGAAAGGCAGGCTAATATTATGGTTCTTAAGCACGACTTAATAGATCAAACTCACTGGATGCAGCATTTAAGTATGAAAAGAAGAATAATATATAGACAATCAAGCCGCTGGGATGTTTCATAAGAGTGGTAGATATATCTACATAATCCCAAGTCAACGTCGTTATCTAACCAATCGCTGCTCTCTATTGACAAACGCTAGCCGATTTAGGTTTGATGACGATATTAATCAAAGTTATGTGCAGATATCATGATAATCTCACGAGCACGATAATACAAGTATAGATTCATCAAAAGATGGACAGCCACTAACTCATGAGAACACAAGTCATCATAAACAAGTTTCCTCCTGTATGAAGAATCGACAACCGATGCAGCTCAACCCAAAGAAGAGAACTCGTCGAAAACAAAACGACAAGCTAAGACATAGGTTTAGGATCCCAGATTGGTCATTGAACGTGGTAATAATTACATACGCGCGCTCGGGATCTATTATATACTACGAGAATTACAAGAATATGGTCCATACGGAGCATCGACTATCATCCTCTAACAAACCTCTAGATACCGCTTAAGTCTTTGCGGCAGATTTTAGCCCATATTTATCTCTGGAATTACTATTATAAACATCTATCCTACATTATAGATTCATTGCGTTCTAGGTATCTCATGTACGGCAATCATCTTGAAGCACATCAACTCAGCCCGATTGTCGGATACGAGTCATATTGTTGGAACGGTTGTTATTACTTAACTAGTCTGACTCCGGATTTAGCCGATCCTAGTCGTAGCCGTCCGGACCTCCAGCGATTCTTACTCTGGCTTCCGCGATAATCTCATCTTCGATTCCGCTTCGTTTTAGTCTTCATCTCCGATGCTGATATTACCAAATTTGGTCGTTAACAATGACGCCATGTACCGTCATGCGACAACCAGTCCTAGGATAGCGTCGTCCATCTCTGACAAAGAAAGCGCGAGAGCGGTTGGAGGGCGCGGATGACACTGGAGAAGGGGTGGAAGAGGAATGCCGTGGCGATGTCCTGGTTGAGGTCCGATGAGCGCCTCGTAGAAGCCTTGGTGGGCCATTAGCGAGGAGGAGGAAGGCGTCGCGATGGCGTGTAGAGCGTGTCTGCAGGACGAGGAGGAACAGCAGGTCAGCGAGGATGGAGAAGGCGTCCTGGACAAGCTAGGAGGCTCAGGAGTGAACGGCAGCAATGTGGCTTGGGAGGTGGGAGAGGAGCGGGTGGGAGCGGCATGGCAGGCTAATGGAGCGCGTGTGGCACGCCACCGCGCCTAGGCTGCAACGACCTTGTCGGCTGAGAAGGAAGGAAATGGAGCGGCCAAAGTTGGGGAGAGTCCTTTCTTCCACACCATGCATCCGACCTCGTCTTCGTCACGATGGCAATGGCACCTCCCCCACCTCCGTGAGCTTCGCTCGTCCCTCTCCTCCACTGGCGGTGGCGGCCTCATCCTAGCCGCCGTGGCAGTGTACCAGTTCATGGCTCGGCGATGTGACTCCAGCAAGCCGACATGTGGACAGGCGGCAAAAGAGGTGTGGAGATGAGAGATGAGAAGGACTTTTCACATATTTGGTGACTTGGGCGGATCCATGCGGCGATGGAGGAGATTCGGCGGTGGAAGAGAGGGGACCCATCCCCGCGCTCCTCAGCAGACGACGCCGTGCTCGAAACCTAAGGGAGATAGAGGAGGAGAGAGAAGAGGAGAAACAATGGGTGATGAGTGGATCCAACTGTATTTTTTTATTTTACCGCCAGTCTGACATGTGGGTCCCTAGGTTTTTTAACTTGAAGTTTTAACACCACCGTAGATGCTACGTCAGCCGAAACCACCATCCAAACACTTGGGACTTCTTTGCACTGATTTTGGGAGTTGAGGGATACAATCTACTAAACATTCCAGCCTGATGTCCATCTATAGCAAGATCCAATGAATTCCAACTAACTATGATGCTGCACATCGTACTATTGGTTAAGGAAAATATATTAGTATTTTTAGCTATAATTGTACTGAACATTTAAACTGGCGACAAATTGGACATAAGAACTTTTACATCCGAGAAGCTCGCTGTGAACGGGCTGCGGGCCGGCCAAACCGGCCGCTAGTCCAGCGGAGAGTCGGCCAATAACACATGGCTTCGCTCTGGTATCTGAGTTACGGCCCAATAGCACCTCAACGCCAAGTTACGGCCCTTAATGTTGCGTAGGATCCTGTACAGAAAAGCATGGCTTTCTTAAGCTGTCCCTTTTTCTGAACTGTCACTAAAAATCTAAAAAAAAACCCACTTTTACTATTTTTTTCCATCAACTAGCATGGTGCCCGGCAGATTCGCGACTAGCATCATTATATTTTTCTCATATAATAGCATATATATATTTTCCAAATTTATTATTAAATATATAATATACAACATAATTTCAAATTTTACTAATTTACCAACTACAATGTGATAGTCATTAATTATTTTTAATATCAATTTTAGTTATTTTTAAAATTGTATTTCTATATGGACTCTAGACTTGTTTTTCAATATTCATTATTTTTTAATTCTAAATTTTCATTATTTTGTAAATTATTTTTATAATAGACTCTAGGACTCCCTTCTAATATTATTTATTTTATATTTATTTTTAATTCTATAATTGTATTTCTATGTGGACTCTAAACTCATTTTCGTATTTTTAAAATTTTTTTTCGAATTTCAGTTCCTTCTAAATTGTATTGCTATATGACTCTAGCTTTCTTCCTATATTTTTTAATTTCATTTTAGTTATTTGTAAATTATATTTTGATATGAGATTCTAAACTCTACTTTAATTTTATTATTTTTATTCCTAATTTTAGTTAATTCTAATTCTACAGGACTTCTATCTCTT
>CM020183.1:8888267-8929120 GCA_009805545.1 Oryza longistaminata
GACAATGGCGTTGCGGATCGCCGTAATCCCCGAGAGGTCGACGCGGAGGCTAGCCCGGCGGCCTTGGGGGCCCACCCCGCGTCGCGCGCACCGTCGACGAGTACTGCCTCCCGCAGCTCCATGATCTTGGGCTGGATCCGGTTCCGCACGAACTCCAACCTCCGCGATGGGCGCCCCCCGCCGCGACCGGCGGCAGCGGCGGGCCCGCGAGCGCCGACGCCGACGCGAGGAAGTGCTCCAGCTCCCGGTCGGCGTGCGCCCGCATCTGCCTCAGGTCGGCGCTCGCCGAGTCCCGCACCTCGCGCCACCCCTTGGAGATGAACGCGAAGGCGCCGCCGTCCGCTCCGCCGCGCGCCGCCGCTGATCGGCGGCGGCCTCTCTCCGCCCATGGACCTGGTTGGCTAGGGTTTGATTTCTAGAAACGCGTAGGGGAGGCGACGCGAAGGCGGGAGATGGTGTGGGGAAGAGAGGAAGGACGACGACGACGGTGAGAGGCTTCGGGGGAAAGAGGAAGACGACGAGGACGACGACGACGGTGTGACACTGACAGGTGGGGACGAGGTGTCAGAGGGCAGGGATGCTGCCACGTGGGCTGTGGTCCCTGTCAATCTTTACCTGTGGTGGGGGTGGTGACTTGGCACGGGGCGGTTTGAACTTTGAAATGATGTGGGGCCCACGTATCCGAGTGGGAATATGCTTGCGTGGATGCCCAGTGGACGTACGGCCTAAGCTTCGCGTTCTTCGCTTGTTCTTTTGCAGTTTGCGTCTGAGATGGTTCTGGATTTAACGAGTACGAGTACCTTCTTCACCATTTGACAGGAAGTGACCTTTTTTTTTCTTTTTCCGATTACACGCGCGCACACGTATATGCAACACATACTCACACATCCCACAAATGTCTTTAGGTCCCCATCGTTTGGCTTAATCGGCTTATTAGAGAATAAAAATGAATTTTGTAGGTAAAACTTTATATATGTGTTCTTTGTGACTTAAAGCGCAATGCTGAAAAAGAAACTACGTTGAAAATATCTCAAAATCAATCTCAAATTAAGTTTGAAATTTTAAATTTTGGCTTTTTCTTTGGCTGATTGGGCCATCCGATGGGAGCCTTACAAAATACAATGGCACGCATATACACCACTATACACGTGACACTAAACTTACATACTAATGGTTGTACTTCTAACACACGCTTAAGAGACATAAGCCAACGACGTATCTATCTCGGTGGGCCTCACTTCCTTCAGTTCAGTACTCACCCTCTCTGCTTCCAATCGCTTCTGATTCTCGTCCAGCCGGTAGCTAGCGGGAGAGGAGCTGCGCGGCGGTCGGCCCGCCAGCAGGAGAGGATTTGGGTGGTGGCGGCATCATGAGCTTGAGCGGCCACCTAGCCGCACGACGCCATGAACGTCATGCGACAAACCAGTCCATCTCGGCGAAAAAGACAGAGAGCGGTGGGAGGGCGCGGACGACACTGGAGAAGGGGTGGAAGAGGGATGCCGTGGCAATGTCCTATTTGAGGTCGAGGAGGGCCTCGTGGAAGCCCTGGTGGGTTGTCAGTGAGGAGGAGGAAGGCGTCGACGATGGCGTGGTAGAGCGTGTCCTGCAGGACGAGGAGGGGGAGTAGGTCCGACGAGGATGGAGAAGGCGTCCTAGACAAGCTAGGAGGCTGGCACCGCAATGGGCTCGGGAGGTGGAGAAGGAGCGGGTGGGAGTGGCATGGTAGGCTAATGGATCGCGTGTGGCACGCCACCGCCGCTCATGGTCGAGTTGAGCTGGAAGGAAGAATGGAGCGGCCAAAGTTGCCGGCCATCCTTCGCGCTCACCGTCGATGACGTCAATGGCCACCTCCCGTGAGCTTCGCTCGTCCTCTCCTCCATTGGCGGTGGCGCCTCATCCTAGCGCCCGCGGTGCCAGTGTACCAGTTCATGGCGTCGGCGATGTGACTCCAGCAAGCGACATAGTGGACATGCGGCAAAAGAGGTGTGGAGATGAGAGAGGAGAAGGACTTTTCACATATTTGGTGACTTGGTGGCGGATCCATGCGGCGGTGGAGGAGGAGGCGACGGGGAGATTCGGGGGGAAAGAGAGGGACCCATCCCCCGCGCTCCTCAGAGACGACGCCTCTAACGGGAGATAGAGGAGAGGGAAGAGGAGAAACAGATGGTGATGATGTGGGTCCAACTTTATTTTCCAGTTAGCGCTGTGGTCCTCTTTTAACTTGAAGTGTTTGCCTCAACACCACACTAGATGCCACTCAGCCGAAACCACCATCCAACATACTTGGGACTTCTTGCACTGATTTTGGGAGTTGAGGATACATCATATTAGTATTGTTTTATACAGTAATGAATTTAAAACATGGCGACAAATTAAGCACATAAAGTAACTTATTACATCCCAGAAGCTCGGCTGTGAACGGGCTGCGGGCCGGCCAAACCCCCCGCTAGTCCAGCGTGATCGGCCAATAACACATGGACTTCGCTCTGGTCTCTTTATAGGCCAATAGCACCTAAAGCCAAGGTTACGGCCCAATTGTGCGTAGGAATCCTGTACAGGAAAGCATGGGCTTTTTTTAAGCTGTCCCCTTTTCTGAACTGTCATAAAAATCTAAAAAAAAACCCCCACTTTTACTATTTTTTTTCCATCGAACTAGCATGGTGACCCATGCAGATTGCGCGACTAGCATCACTTATAATATTCCTTATTTTTTTAATTCCAAATTTCTATTATTTCTTAATTATATTTATATATGGACTCTACACTTTTCTTCTAATATTATTTATTTTTAATTCCGAATTTCAGTTATTTTTCTTAATTGTATTTCTATATGGACCCTATACTTTTCTGCTAATATTATTTATTTTTTAATTCTGAATTTCAGTTATTTCTAAATTGTATTTCTATATGGACTCTATACTCTTCTTTCAATATTATTTTAATTTCGAATTTTAGTTATTCCAAATTTTATTTCTATATTAATTCTAAACAAATTTTAATTTTCTTATTTAATTCCGAATTTCCTTTAGTTCTAAATTGTATAACAATATGGGCTCTAGTCTCCTCTTCCAATATCTCTTATTTTTTAATTTTGAATTTCAATTATTTCTAAATTATATTTCTATATGGACTCTGTTTTTTTTCTCCGATTAATATGAGAATTTCTAGGCCGTGAGAGCGAACATGAAGGCTATTTTTTCTATTCCTTTAATAAGTTATAATAGATTTTGAAACTTTCTACGACATGTTTCGACCAAAATAGAGCAACCGATCATCTCACGTCACAGAAGTCCACCGCGACAGATGCTCCTCACTTATATACTAATACATCATTTTTTTCACTTCAGTTACTAGCACTACTTGGAACGATTAGTTATAGCACATATGGTGACCCAACCCAACCTTTTCCCGAGCAAAATAGTGGAGAAAAACAGGGACACGTCAATAATTCTCCTTAGGTATATAGTACTACTACTACTTTATACACACCAACCGTGAATCGCATGCGTGCTTCACTTGCCTCCATTTTGCTACTGCTACCGGATGCACCAAACGGAACAAAGAAGATCGGATGGTAGGTGACATGTCCAAGAACGGGCAGGATGGTGCACTTGCCTCCAATTTTTCTGATATAAGCACAGCGAGATCAAACTAGTACTATACGATACGATTAAGCTAAGCAGGGTATTAGGTCGACCGTCTTCTAGCTAAGCTCTGTACACTGTACTTCGAAGTTCCAATGGTCCCTGGCCGTATGTACTACTTACATCCTGTATGCTTGTATTTTTGCACGCTGCCTGCATCTGTGGATCTGTTCTGCAATGTGTGCGTGTGAATTATTGTGTGCCGAACCCGTTGGAAAATTGCTAATAGTAACAAAGTTCTTTTGTATGACCTGGCAATTGCTATGTCTGAATGTGTCTGATTGATTACTCTAGGGTGATTTGGGTGCATGTGTGCATCACTAGTTCCAAACCTTAGTAGGTTCGACATGTCTGCATAGAACAGTCATCTTTTTCATTTTACTTCCAGGCTAAGTTTGTGTGAATAACCATCCTTTTTGCAGCCCCCTTTTAGAGTCTCTTTCCCCATCCTTTATGGAACAGATGAAAGTAAATTACCCTCACTTCTTTTGTAATGCGCATATTTAACTATTAAGATTGATTACATGCTAAATTCCCCCCTTTTTGTCAAAAGAGACGACCTCGATCGCACTAAGCTAGCCATCCTGACTCAGAACACTACATGGAAATGGATCAAATGACACAAAAGCTCTTCAAGCCCTTCCACAACTTTCTCTTCGGCGCTTTTTATCCGAAAGCCTTTATTTGAATATACTGTAAGACAGCGATCCTGATACTCTGCTACATAAAAGCAAATATTCCACAAATTTATCCAACAGCAACAGAAATAAATATGTCTACGGTTTTTTTTTTAGAATAATGGATAGAAATGGTCTAGTAGTATACATTTTTTTTTAATCCGGTGTATGATGATTGATGACCAGAATAGCGTGCTTCTTTTTTGGGCGAGGCAGTGGAGTGTGCAAGACCGTTCTGGACGCTGATAATTCACGGGAGGGGGCAAATGATCGTCGATGATTAGTTAAGGGCCCTTGATTTGTAGGAAAAGCGTAGGAAATTTGAAGGATTTCAATTCTATGGAAAAAATTCATATGAAAGCCTTTGAAACAAGGGATTGAATCCTATACTATCCTTTAAAATTCCTATGGAATGGCTAATTCTATAGAGATTTTGGAGGAAAGTTAGCAAGAGGTCCAACCTCTTGAAAAAATTCCTTTGAGTCTATCTCTCTCATCCGATTCCTGTGTTTTTCCTGTGGTCCAATCAAACGGTCATTTCTGTGTTTTTCCTGTATTTTTCAATCCTCTGTTTTACACCTGCGTTCCTGTCAGAATCCTACGTTTTTTCTATTCCTCCGTTTTTTCATTCCTGCGATTCAAAGGGGCCTAAAGACAGGGTCGTAGCAGGTAGCATGGTGCTTCTGGAACAGATGCTGCCATAGGGCACAGGGCAACGCAGTCGGTGGAGGAGGGGGATAAGGAATGAAGGGCACCGGCACGATGCCGGATGGACGCACACGCCTCTGCACGCGGCGGGCGCGTCATGCGCGCGTCCGCTTGTGCAGCTGATCTGCTGATGATGGCTGCCATATTTTCTTTATTTTGGGTGGGGTTTTCTTTGGCCCTGTTCGCCTGAGGCGACGCCGGAACGGCCGGCCTGCCTCTCGCGTGCTACGCTCCACCAACCAGCGTACTATCTCGCGTGCGTGAGGCGATCGATCGATGGACGGCGCGGCGCACGGGCGATGTGATGTAGTGGCCGTGCACCGATCGACGCTCTCCTCGGCCCTCGGGTGATGGTCGCGGAGGCCGCCGTTCGAGGCCGCGCAGATCGACATGGGTGAGATCGCGCGCGTAATCCCTAGCCAGATTGGCAGTTTGGCCCGTCTCCGGCGCCAGCCACGCGCGCGCGCGCCACCGACCACGCCATGTGTATGGAGTGCCGTTGATGATTTGATCGCCCGCACACGTACACTTGGTACACGTAAACGCTGCTGCTGTGAATCGTTTATCATCTGGATATTCTAATCCTGATCAGTAACACTGGCGTAGGAGAATGTACTGCGTACATGAAGGAGATTAATATTAGTTCAGTGGACAGGGGTAAAATGGTGGGTACTGGTACTACTATTGGGTACCACAGCCGCAGGGTCAACTCAGCCTCAACGTGCACATGCAAAACACCAACCGCAATACTCCAGTAATCATCTCCAGTTGACCATCTGGAGATGGAGTGATCCTCAAGCAGCAGAGCTGCAGAGGGGCACTAGTCTGCCTGGCTCATGTGCTTGACACACCAATCTCAATTTAAGCTAAGCTGATGGAGTTATGTACTACTCCTACTTACTAGTGGTACACTAATACACAGGGCAGCCTCCTGTGCAGGGGGGCCAGGGGAAAGAAGAAGCAGAAGAATCTCGGTGAGTTGAGCTGTAGCTTTCCTCACCTCCCTACACCCAAAAGAAATTAAAATCCCCTTTGAAACACGCACCACCACACTTACCTGTCCTCCTATCAAGCTTAGGAGTTAGGACCTTTTAATAAAAGGCCACCCCACTCCTCGCAGCACACTTTCCTTCTACTCACACGCACACAGTCCTCAGTATCACACACACTCACGCTCACGCTCCACTACAACGCACTGTACACAGTTGATTATTAGCTAGTTGGGTTTCTGGCCCGGCCGCCGGCGAGATGGGCAAGGACAAGCACCACCGCGACTGGATCCTCCGGCGGTGCTGCGGCTCCATCGCCGCCTGCATCCTCACGCTCGCCGTCCTCGTCGGCTTCATCGTGCTCGTCATCTACCTCGCGATTCACCCCTCCAAGCCTTCTTTCTACCTCCAGGACGTCCAGCTCCGCAACATCGACCTCTCCGACCCTGCCATCTCCCTCAACCTCCAGGTTAATCAAATTCTGGCTAAAAATTGTACAGTTTGTTCTTGTTCTTGGGGGGACTGAAGAATCGTTTGCTTCTGTGTGTGCGTGTAGGTGACGATCGCGTCGAGGAACCCGAACGACAGGGTGGGGGTGTACTACAAGACGCTGCACGTGTTCACGACGTACAGGGAGGAGCCGATCACGGTGCCGGTGGAGCTGCCGGCGATCTACCAGGGGCACAAGGACGTGTCGGTGTGGTCGCCGGTGATGTCCGGCGAGTCGGTGCCCGTGGGGCAGTACGTGGCGGACGCCATGAGGCAGGACATCGCGGCGGGCTACGTGCTGCTGCACGTCAAGGTGGACGGCCGCGTCAAGTGGAAGGTCGGCAGCTGGGTCTCCGGCGGCTACCACCTCTTCGTCACGTGCCCGGCCCTGCTCGCCGCCAGCGGCGGCAACGTCGGCGGCGCCTTCGCCATGAGCGCCACGGCGGGCGGGCGGCGCCGGCGGCAACGCCACGTCTCCGCTCAAGTTCGCGCAGGCGGCGGACTGCACCGTCGACGTGTGACGCGAATCACAATACCGTGACCCCAGTGAGCGTGTACGCTAGCTTGTCGCCGGAGAACGCACGCACGCACGGCGGCGCCATCAGAGCTACAGACGCAACGGCAACGGCGCACCTCGCCGAAGTAATTAGTATCGGATTAGCAATTGTAACAGTGTAAGCTTATCGAGTGCACGCGTCTTTTTACCCCCCAAATCTGAATCTGTGCAGAATAAAAGCCACCTTTATATGTATACATCCCTAGTTAGTATCATTTGTCATTGTCGAAACAACATTTATGCATCAAAGCTTTACAATACAGTCGATCGATCGTTTTTGCATGCCTTTTGAAGAATCAACAATGTATATAAAAAAACAGAGTATTTGCCCTGCCTGCCTTCCATCCCCACAACGACACTAGCGTACCTGTTCGCGTTTCAACGGAGACACATGCCGTTCATTCAAACTTTGTGCGAGTACCGTAAATTACGAGAGCAAGAGTCTTCATGAGATACAGGTACGTACGTGGGCAATTTTCTCACGCTGTACAGTATAGTACAGACGAGATGATCCAACGAAAGCGAAGAGAAGGCAGAGGAAATGAAATGAAATGAAGTGCGCTAGGGCTGATGGAGAGTGACCCACCAACGTACCTAGCTAGCGGGAGTTGGGAGTGGCATTCGGCAGCGCGTCACGGTCGTCCCCGAGTACGTACGTACACTTGCATCAAACGGGCAGGAGGAGAGGAGAGCTGACGAGTGATGACTGATGACTGCAGAGTCGATGGGAGAGCTATAGCTGAGGCTGATCAATCGTGACACCCGACATCAATCATCGCCTCGGCGACGACGACGTAGCTGATAGCCAACCCCGGGGTTTTATGAGCCGGAAAAATCCGGCCGCGCACCGACACACCGGCCGGCCGCGGCGACACCGCGGCTGAAACCGACGCGCGCGCAGCCGCGCAGCAGACAAAAAGCCTTTCGCTTCATCGCGAGACGGCGAGACGTCTCGACGACAATCGCTGGAGGCGCGGGCGAGCGAGCGAGCCAGGCCATGCTTTGCTTTGCGAGGGCTCGCGGTGCGCCGTGCGCGCGGGCCGCCAGTGTGTTTATGTGGGCCGAAGAACGGAGAAGCGCGGGGGAAAATGGGCCATAGATTTTCATGGCCCATGCATGATGGTCCATGGATGTGGTAGCAGTGGCCTAGTGGTAGACGGTAGAGCCAATACAGCCCACCGCTTTATTAAATTTGGTGGATCCACTGACAAACCAAACACACCGGTCCCGACCCAATCTTATTACTCCCTCTTCCCAAATTGATTATCATATAATAAAATTTAAAATTTCTCAAATTTATCATCATATAACCGCATGGACATGGATTTCATCAGAATATAATTAATGCAGTACGGGAGAATGTGCGCATGCTAAGGTGTACTCCATCCGTCCCACAAAAAAAATACATTCCTAGCATCCCGAGGTGAAATTAGTGGATATGGAGAATAACTAAAATGCCCTTAATCATTGAAAAAAAGTAGTAAGAGTGATATGTAGTTAAAGGGTATTGAAGGGATAAAACTTCTCATTTTACGTGCTGAGGGTAAGTAGTATGGTAGAAGTTGTTTTTTTATGGGACAAAATTCAAACTCTAGAAGTTAGTTTTTTTGGGACAGAGGGAGTAATTGGCATGGCGTTTTAATCGATGTATTAATTGTGGGAGAATATGTGCATGCTGTCATGATTGATGTGATTGAAATTATTCTTAGTCTTGGTGCATAAACATATATGATGCTCAATTTAGGAAGGAGAGAGTATTTAGTTTTGTTGCTCTAAAACTTTTGACTCATCGTAAAATTATACTCCCTCCATTTCAAAATGCTTGACACCGTTGACTTTTTAGCACATGTTTGACCGTTCGTCTTATTCAAAAAAGTTTGTGAAATATGTAAAACTATATGGGTACATGAAAGTATATTTAACAATGAATCAAATGATATGAAAAGAATAAATAATTACTTAAAATTTAAATAAGACGAATGGTCAAACACATACTGAAAAGTCAACAGTGTCAAACATTTTGAAACGGAGGGAGTGCCAAAATTTGAGAAGGCGTGAAACCAATATACCACCTAACTTTAGAGGAGACTACCGCCCAGACATCCCATGCAATGTAAAATATGGGATGCTACCAATGTACTACATCAGCAAGCTAATCACATAATGCAAAATATTGGACGCTACCAGTGTACTACATCAACAAGCTAATCACATAATTGCTATGTGATGATACTACATGATGTGCTTGCATTGATTAATACGATACTAGTAACTTTTGAGATGATTTATTTTCCAAACCATTTATCCATTTGTCATTCTGATTATATCGTTGTATTCGCTATAATTAAATTTTTACAACAAAATCTCGCACGATTATATTATAATTGAAAAATGATATATGTTTCAATCATTAAAATTTAATGTTTCACGTGTAAGAAGTAAATATTTCAGTTAGAATTTGACTATGTTGCGTAATTTATGTTTTTAATAAGATAGATGTTGTTTTAATGTTACACGTGAAATCAATAAATATGTTATGATATTTCATTACTTTATTTGCGAATGTTTTACATGTTGTATTTGAATGTTTCAACAAGTATATTGTGTGCAACAGTTATAAAGAATTAGTGAAACACCAGAAAATATCTATTGAAACATCTAAATAATGCTATGAGCCTCTTTCAAAAAACATTGATACTATGAGTAAAATTTAATAAAGATATGTTGCAAGAAAAAAAACTTAAAATTAGTTACAAAGTGAAATTTCATTTGAAATGTTTATTTCTTACACGTGAAACATCCAATTGCACCTGCTAAAACACACGCACGCACGCGCACACACACACTGCACACACACAGTGTGTGTGCGCGCGCGCATGTATATAAAAACTTTTTTTATCGAAAATATAATCGTATGAGATCTTGCTAAAACATAGAAAAACACCACGTACAACATTGCAAATAACTATGTGAAACATGAACCAATATTTGTTGAAACATCACAATAACACTGAGTGCAACACAAAAAATGACGTTGAAAAAAGTCATCAGCACAGAGTGATGTGAGATCGTGTTACGAAGATTTAGTTGTAGCAAATCCAATGATAAAATTTATTCGTAGTTTGGATAAATAGTCAGAGAGAAAAAAACATTTGAATTTTCAATCAATATGAACATCTTTCCTAAATCTGATTGCATGCACCTACACCCATATCCCTACTGTTCTCTTAGACTAAGAAGCGTTCGATTTTTTCCTTCCGCCCGGACGGTTGATTAGAAGCATTCTCCAACTCTATCTTATCATTTTATATATCAAAGTTCTTTTTAACCAAGTGAGAACACATGAAATGCTCCAACACCCACATATATAGTTCTTTTCCAAAATAAAACAATTTTTACATATACACCTGGAGAAGTTGAAATATATCACATATGTCTAAAAAGAATACATTTAGTTTAGGTTATGCGATAAATATTTGTCCAAGTGTGCAGCTATAAATAATTATATTTTAGAACGAAGAAAGTAGTATATCACTATAGTATCATAGATATGGTAGTTCTCTACCTAAGAAAAGATCCCAGTCTTCTAGCAACCATGTACTCAAACGATGCTAGTACCCGCAAAACAACTTGAGGCCTGATCTTATGAAAAATAGATAATAAGCCGTAAAACGACATATAAGAAAAAAAATAGTTTGAGTATTTTTTTTATATCCATGTTATTTATAGTTTAAGAGCAAATATTGAAAAATAAGCTATGATGAAAAAAAAACAACTCTAAAGCTAGATTCATTAGAGTTCATCTTGTAAATATAATCTTTAAACGAATTTTCTTCTAAAACATTTTTTTTGATTTACCATCCGATTACATTGTTGTATTTCTTACAATTAAATATTTATAACAAGATCTCACACAATTATATTTTGATGAAAAAATCAAATGTTTTTTGGCCAGTTTAAAAAATTGTTTTAATTCACTATATAATATACATGTTATAGATGCAACATTCAAAATATACTAACTACAACACCGTCAACCACAAATGAAACAAAAAAATGTAACTAGTTCATTTCAAATATTGCATGTTATATTCTTTGAATGTTTCATATATAATATAAAAAAATATCTCAATTAGGAAAATAATAATATATATATTATTTTAAATATTTAATTACAATGGATATGATGGTGTAATCGGATCATATATTATATAAGTAATTTAGGAGAAAAGTTGTTTAAAAATAGTTTGAAACTTGTCAAAAAGTTGTTTATACGTGCATGCAAGAGACTTACATATGCAAATTATGAGAGAGAAAAAATCGTGTGTGTGTGCGCGCGCGCCGTGTAGTACTACACTACATGCCCATCTAAGAGAAAGGTAGAGAGAGCACAACTAGAGAGGCGGGAGCACAAATTTTACATACTCACTCGAGAGAATTGCATATTTGTGAAGTAGTACATGAGGAGAGGGCAATCGAGTCAAAAATAATTCAGGTGCCCGATTTGTAATTGCTTCAAAATAAAGTTGGTGAGAATTTTCACCCAAGTTGTGAAGAAGTATGGAAACAAAACAGCCATATGCATAATGCATTCGTAGTTGGGCAAAGTCATCCTTCAAGTCTAGAATTATGCAAGACCCTGCTGATCTTCCCGGTATCTAGCTAGGCTTGCCTCGGGATTGTCAAATAACATTTCTTCTGGGTCATACAAATAAAGCTCAGACGTAGCATGCTATCATGCTCTTCTGTTCTTACAACGTGAAACAAAGCTATATCACTGCCTCCATCTTTTTTGACCAGTCCACATTCTTAGTTCCATGCAAAAACAACTTGCTAAAATGATTTGTTTCCCCCTTTTTTTTTCATGTTTCTACCGAAGAAAGACGTTCCAAAAGAAGGGTGAAAAAAGAGAGAGTTAAAAGAGAGCAAATGCATGCCATGATATATGTGGGTTGATCCAGACCTTTTTCTGCCATGTACGTAGCTAGTCATATATACCTCCGATAGTAGAACATGATGCGCCTAGATTGTAAAAGAGATCAAAGGCTCAAAGCTCTCTCTGTATGACTGTATCCTTGGATCCCCAACTAGTACTTGAGCTACATATGTAGCTGTAACTACTAAACACATCTTTTTGTGTATATGTAGGTTAAGTAATTACTTAATTTGCCGTGCATGCACCATAGCAACTGTAGCAAGTAGTAGCTGAGCTGCAAGTAGGCTTTAATTTGAAGGATCCAAGAACTGCTTGTACTAAGTCCCACACGAGCTAGACACGTACAACTGATGAATACACAGGTACGTAGTAGGCAGTACGTACATACATAAGCATCAGTGCTGTTTAATTTCTTCTCAAAAGTTCATATGAGACACGACGAGGAAAAGAGGGAACTTGTCTTCCAGGCCTCAGTATTACAATCCATTCAAATTATTATAAGGAAAAAATCCATATAACCCCCTAAACTTTGGATGGAAGTCCGTCTAGCACTCTGAACTTTGAAACCGGATATTCTCACATTCAATTCTCTAAACTTTACAATACCATTTATACAACCCTCTAAGATGGTTTTACATATTAGTTTTTTATCTAATTTGTATATAAGTTGGATGAGTTTGATCACATGTCATACACTTTGACATATATGTATATATTAAAATTTTGACTTAAATCTTTCTTTTTTTCTCCTTATTAGCTCTCACTTACAAACAAGTACCAACATAATAATAATATGATATCATTGTATAAGAATAAATTAATGATTTATAACTAATGATATGCAAATATGTTATATTAGTTATTCGGAATTATTTGTTTAAGCTTTTAAAATATGCAAAACCATCATCTAAAACCACCTTAATTAGGGGGAGTAATATAGATGGTATGGCAAAGTTCAGGGGATTGGATGTCCGGTTTTAAAGTTCAAGGTGCTAGACGGATTTCTATCTAAATTTAGTGGTCCAACGGAACACTTTATGTGATGAAGTTATGCTGACATAAGCGTAGTACCTTAGGTATCAGATCTAATACCAAGGATATCTCAGATACGATACTCATAGAAAAAGGGTTTGGTACATATATAGATACCATGCCGATGTTAATACATTATCTTATATACTAGATTTGATACTGGAAGGATACTAGACACGATATACCCGTAAGGTACCATGCTAATATCATAATGATGTCAGAATACATAAACTATTTCGTTGAAACGGCACATTGTTGTTCTATAGTATTTCTATATCGCAAAAGGAACCGTGGTAGGAAATTGTGATTTTTGGACCATGAGATTCGTGATGACTGGGAAAAAAATTGCTTGTGAGCGCGGGGGAGGGGTTGGAACCCACAATCTGCTAGTTTACTACTGCGCTAGCACAGTTTTTCTGACATATTTACATACGTAAGTTATAAATAAATTACATTGTAGTTACGATCGACCGAGTTACAACGAAAGTAATTAGTTATATTTGAAAGTTTTCTTCCAAAAAAATTAGAATGTTATATACCTATTTCCATAAATAATATATTGGAGAAGTAGTTTTTAGAGTAATGTCTATGTGACATGGCTTGGTATAGACACCGTTAAGTGATATAGTTTAGACACAGTGTTGGAAGACATGCAGTTCTTCCCTCTTCAGTCAAATGGGATACATCAAACTCGCATGTCCCGTGACTCATGTGTGGTATTTGAAAGGTCTTCCTAGTTATATCGCAAATCTTTTAGATAAACCCCTTAAGAAATTGGAGGGCCTAGTATATGGCGATTTCTCTTTTGCTACTTGGCAAGGAAATTTTGAATCATGGATACAGGATCCTTTACACTTAAGACCTATTGCTCATGCGATTTGGGATTCTCATTTTGGTCAACCCGCTGTGGAAGCCTTTACGAAGATATCTTCAGTTCGTTAAAAAAAAAAATCCCAATTGGCAAGTATAATGATCGATCACAAAACTCTTTTTTGCGTGTTTGTGTTTTTCTTCTAGCTAGCTTCTATGTTATATACTCCACGTAGGTTAAAAAAGTTTGCAGAAATGGCATGCCTTTGTGACAATACATGTGGACCCAACGATCCTATTGGGTAGCACAAACCTGTGGAGATGATTGGACGATATGAAATGTTGGGTCCAAATTATTTTTCTATTATGAAAAAAGGTTCACATGTAGACAATCTGATGTATTCACAGGAAATCATCAGTACCCTAGCCACTGTTTGAGGTGCTTTTAGTAGCTGTAGCTACTTCAAAATCTCCAATGGCCCCGAAGAGTTCAAATTCACACTTGATTGTGAAACTCAGCAGCTGCAAAATCCAAAATATGAAAGCTCGAAGTTAGATATATAATTAACTTCTAGCGTCTTCATATTAATTCTCACTAGTTGAATATTCACAAGCCTTTTCAGTTGGATATGCTTCTCAGAACCTTTGTCGCCTCAAACAGTGAATTCAGCACACATGTTCAAAATATAGTTATACCCATTATCCAAACCGCTGTGTAGATGAAAATATATTTGATCACCACCACCACAAATATATAACAGAGCTCCATCTTAACGAAGCTCATAATATGCCATTGTCCAACCGCACCAATGCCATGATCCTCTAAAGCCAAAGTTAATACTAGAAACAAAAGAAAAAAAACCATCAAAACAAATGAAAGGAAAATCTAATTAGACGAGCAATGAGCTAGCTACCCTAGCTGATAAACATGGATCTACCCTAGCTGATAAACATGGATCCTTCATGTACACTAGTGTTACAGTTCATCCTGCCTTCTGAAGAGCAGCACCCGGTCGACCGCCGTGAGCAGACAGACATCACCGGAGCTGAGCTCATCTGCTGCTTGATCGCTCTCCATGTCAAGGTTCAAATCGAAGCAAGAAGAGGGGGCGCCTGATTCGATTTCTTTGTGATCATGATCACTTGTGTTGGCTTGATCCTCTTTCTCCACCTTCATCTTCTTGCTCATCAGCGGCGAGCCAGCTCTAGACCTCGCCTCGAAGCTCTCGCAGCTCAGGATGATGATGGCGTCGCCCACGCCGACCTCGTCGCCGGCCTGGCTCCGGAGGACCCCTCTGTCGATGGCCTCCTTGACGCCCACCTGCCACCGATGGTCGCCCTGCTCGACGTCCTCGATGAGGATGACGCGGTGCTGGTTCTCCGAGACGGCGTCGTAGAGCCGCTCAAGGTAGGCCTCGCTCGCCGACGACGTCGTCGTCGTCCGCGGCCGCTTGCTCCGGTGGTGATCCTCGGTGGAGCCCGACGCGGACGGCGAGGAGGAGGAGGCGCCGAGCTTGACGGAGAGGAAGCTCTTGCGTGACCCGAAGACGAGGCCGGCGAGCTCCCTCGCTACCCTCTCCTTGCCGTGCGCGTCGCCTCCGAGGAAGAAGAGCCACGTCTCCTCCTTCGCCTCCGTCGACCTCGACCTGTCCCGCCGCTTGGCGATCCCGGACCGCACGTGGAGGACGGCGCTCGCCACCTCCGGGACGATCTCCTTCTGCCACGGCACCTCCTTCTCCAGCGCGGCGCACAGGAGCTTCAGGTTCTCGGCGTGAGCTCCTTGAACCTTGAACGGCACTCCACCTCCACCGAGCCATTGGAGGCGCCGGAGCAGTCGTCGTGCGACTTGGCCTTCTCCTCGTCGTCGTCGTCCTCGCGCTTGGGCTTCCATGGTGCTTGGCGTCGAGGTCGGCGAGAAGCCACGAGTGGTGAGGCTGGTGCTGCTGCTGCTTGGTGGCCGTGGCCGTGCTCGTAGGAGGAGATGGAGGACGCCGGCGACACCGGCGCCGAGAAATGCAGCGTCATCCGCTGAGACGGCTTGCCGCAGATGGATCCCCATGTCTTGCCAAGATCCGCGAAATGTGTCGACTCCTATCACGAGAAGACAAAAAAAAATCAGCAATGATTCACCGATTAATTAAGATAAAAAGATTAGCATTCGATCGAGTGGCACCTGCAGCTGCTGGTCGCGGCAATGCTGGAGCCAAGAAGGGAGGCTCGACGACGACACGAAGGAGCGGGGCAACGACGCCTTGGTGTCGTGCTCGTGTGCTCGTCGTCGCGGCGGAGCAGTCGCCGCCGCAGCATCTGGAGAGGAGGTGGCTGCCGCCCAAAAGCGGCCAGCAAGACGGCGCCGGGCGGTTCCCATCGGTGGTGTCAGGGCTCGCTTTCATGGACTGATTGACTGCGCCCAGCGCGCTGCAGAAAGAATAACAAAAACGGAAATGAGATTCCTGCACACACTGTCACCTCACCGATCGACATGTCTCCACAAGATCAGCTAAACTGATCATCTTTGTCAGCTGCTGTACCTCTGAAATTGTATTGTCGATATATCATACTCTCGTGAATGTTCAAATAATGCGATATTAGAAAAAGAGAATGTGAAGCTGATGAGGAGCTATAGATTGACCTAAAGCTTTTGCCCAGAAAGCACGCAAAAGATGCAAAAGCTTTCACCCGCATGGTACTGAACTACTGATGCTTACTGATTGCTCAGTAACGAAGGGTCAGATCACAGAGACCAGAGGCATTTCGTTTCTGCAAGGCCGGCGCGGGTGCATGATTCGTTCACCTGACGTGACACGCTGCGCCGCGAGAACTTAACAAACTTTTTTAGATGACGGGTGACGTCCACCCGAGTGTTTAAAACAGTTTCCCTTTTTTACCTGTCATCGAAGGCGCAGGTGAGGCTCAGCGCGAGGCTGCCGGGGGACGGCGAGCGTCTGGAGCCCCCACATGCTCTCCAGCGACGGATGCCCCGCCCTGCACTTCATGTACGTCTGGTACGTCCCGAACCCGACGAGCCAGATGCCGCCGTCGCCGCACGACGCCAGGGCGCGCACCTCGGTGACGACCGTGCTCGACGGAGCAGTAGTAGCCGCCGCCGCCGCTGCTGCCGACCCTCCTCGCGCCGGCGTGCGCGGCGGCCCAGAAAGTCGGCCGCCCACCTGAGGTCCTCGACGACGAGGAGCACCCCGCGCGCCGCGGCTCTTCACGAGGCACCGGAGCTCCGCGAGCCGCCGCTCCGCCTCCTCCCTCGGCATGTCGCGGAACGACGACACGCGGAGGCTGACCACCTGCGCGCCACGCAGCGCGTCGTGCTGCTTCGCCTCCCCTCTCCTGACCCTGTCCACGGCGGCCGCGCGCCGTGGCCTCCGCGGCGGCCGTGCTCTCGGCGACGACGACGACCCTCCTCCTGCTGCCGCCGCGCCGCCCCGGCCGCCAGCTGCTGCCGGCGCAAGGCAGTGAGCACCGCGGCGACGTCCTCGTCGCGCGCCTGCATGTCGAGCAGTGGCAGTTTGGCTTTGATCTCCGGAGGATGAGCCGGCTGTGGTGGCGGTGGCGGTGCTGCGGCGCCGGTGCAGCTAGGGTTAGGGTTTTGGGTTGGTGGCGCGCTGGTGGCCGTGGTGGTGCTGCACACGGCCTGCTCCACGTTGGCCTTGACCTGGGTGCTGGAGAAGCCGGCCTCGCGCATGACGCGGCTGACGCTGGGTCGTCGAGGATGGAGACGACGAGCTGCTCCAGCTCGATCTTCACGGCGAGCACCGGCTGCTGCTGGGTCTCCACGGACCCGCGCCGCTGGTGCGCCTGCGCCCGCTTGAACGCCGCGACGAGCGCGTTGGAGAGCGACGGCGGTAGTAGTGGCCGTGGTGGCCGTGCCGTGGCCGCCGAGCAGCGGCGACGAGGCGACGGCGGCGGAGGCCGGGAGGCGGTTGAGCGCCACGTTGAAGCAGAGCTCCAGGGCCTTGCACTGCAGCGGGTGGGAGTGCGACCGGAGGCACGCCGCGCGAGGAGCCCCCCCGGCGGCGCCAGCATCGCGCTCGCCACGTGCAGCGGCGTCACCTGCGCGTTCCCCCTCCGCCGCGCCAGGGTCACCGCCTGCTTCACCACGGCGGCCGCCTCCGCCGTCAGCGCCTGCTGCACCGTGCACCCCCCGGCCCTCATCTCTCACACGTACACCACACCACCTAGCTAGCTACGTATACTACAAGAACCTAGCTAATCTATCGATTTGATGTGGCAACGGTAGTGTGCGAGGAGAAGAAAAAGGAGAAGGAATGAGATGTGCAGATATAGAAGGGGGACGGAGGTCACTGCTGCTTCAGCTGCAACCTGCAAGTGGTGGGAGGATGCAGTGCTGCTTTATATGTTGGTGAATGTTCATCTTTTGAGTAGCTAGAGGGGGGTACAGAGGTTGAAGGAAGGAGGAGATTATGGTGGTGTGTGGATTTGTGCTTTTCTTGTTAGGGAGGGCTGCATAGTTGTTTTTCTTTCTCTTTGGGCTATAATTTTTAGGGTCCAAAGTGGATTTTGTGGTGGGAAAGAAAAAGTTGGCTAGGTAGGAGTAGAATGCATGTGCTGACAAAGCAGATACAAAGGCCCCCCAGCTTTCCCCTCTATCTCTCTCAAGTCTCAAGTTTCAAGCAAGGCGCTCTCACATTCTCATGCAGAGGGTAGCTAGCTAGGAGCCTAGGAGATCATATGGATTGTGCACAGTATCTTTGTGACTAGTCTTCTGTATATGATCAGCTGCCTCTAAAGAATGACCTGAGCTAAATTCTATGCGTTCCTGCATCAAAGTGCGCAAAGACGGGCGACCGTAAAATTTAGAACCTGATCTAGAAGGATTTGGTGAAATGACAAGTGTGCATTGGTCATTGGAGCAGACAAGGTGCCTTAGTAATGATATTTTTCAAGAATAATTGTTCCATGTAACAAAGTAAGCGCAGTAAAGTGTGAATATAAGGTAAACATAATGTCATAACCCCTGAAATTTTTTTCATTATTTCAGAGGGTCTCCATTTTCTCAGGGAAAAATATCATGACATGCAGCACAATTAACTCACAACCATGTTTGGTGAGTTGTCACTATAATATATAGTTGTGGAATCTTCCTTTTTAATCTTTATGCAACTAGATAGTAAAATGGCAAATTGAAGAATCCATATATACTTTGGGATACTATATTTAGTAATAAGAGACAAACCTTTGCTGCAACTCTTACCTGATAGAATTTATGCCTTCCCTACCTCTCCATGGCTCCATGCATGTCACCATATGTAAACACCAATACATCTCCCACCAAACCTATTAGTGCAAAAATAAAACAAAACGAAAGGAACGATCCATAGCAAAACTACAAGTAACAGCTTTTGCCACTTATCTTTTGCAGGTTATTTCTCCTTTTCTCATCAACATTGTTCAGGTGGGACAGGTTACCTATCTCAGTGTATTCTCTTCCCTTACCCATCATTATAATATCTAAATTTATACTTCATACCACAACTTCATTATTCCCCGATTGGACATATGTGACAAGTGGTATTCATGATAAAATGATAAGGATACATGCACAAGAAATTCATGAGAAAATGATGAGAATGAAAGAAACAATGGTATGGGATAATTGTTGGTAAACCGAATTATTGGCGTAGGTATCTAGATGAGAACTAAATTTACCCCAAGCAACATAATGAATTGAGTACATATGTACAGTTTTGTTCTATCACACATGTACATATATAGAAGCACGTCTGTCTAGGACCCATGCATCTAACTAAACAGCCACTAGCTGAAAATACATCAAATTGAAAAGATGCATATAATGTAGCACAGGTATAGTACGTCCGCATAGCCTTTGTTTTAAGAGAGGGCAATCAATATATTCATCATGAAGGAAGTACATACATACTTTTATACCTGTTCACTGCTCGTCGTATACTGATACGATTGATCACATTACTAACAGGGAAATGGGGCTGATGTTGCAATGATGACGATACAACATATGATGCTTTATGTGATCGATACGATCTGATGTGGCCTGCAGTGACCTCTCATCTTTTAAGAGGGCCCATTTAAATTGGTTTTCTTTTCTGAGAGAGAGATCTTTGTGCCCTAAAAGAATCGGGAACTGTGTACGGCCTCTTTCTCTCTAGACTCAAAGTATATGGAATAAAGCGTCCCCTTATTGCCCATATGCTCTCTGTAGACTGTATGTGTGTATGCATGGAAAGATTAGAATCGCTCACAATTACTAGGAGCAGTAATGCATAAAACAGCCACATGCTGTTCAGCAAAGCCGGGGCTTTTCAGCATTCTTGTTCCCTAAAAAGCAGACTACATTACTAGACACAAAAATTGAAACATTCACTAATTAAGTTTAGGCAACTGCTGAAGGTTCAGTGCCAATGTGCCGAATCTAAGAGTGAACAGAACAAATGTTTACTACTAATATGGCAAAGATAGCACTGATCAAGATCAACATGAATATATTTGCATGATTATTGATATATATATATAAGCACCCCTCAAATATTCTGTCGTACTGCAGTGTTACTACAAGCAGAATTAACTGTCAGGCAAAAGCCAAAGTATGTAGTAAAGCACGTTTACAGCATCATTGACCGGTCATTACTGCGTGCATTTGCATCAAAAGTCGTGCAAGAACATAGTTCTTTATGGGGATACGAACAGGGAAAAGGGGTCGATTAAACAGCCAGCAAAAACAAAGTATCAAAAATGACTTCCCCCTCAAGCCTTCCCAACAGATCCTCATTCATTTCTCAATCATCTTGAACGAGCTAGTGAAGTGCAATGGTGGATGTGCCTCTTCACAACAATCAGAACTGGGCCTCGCATTAATGTCGTTGAGTTTTCACAAAACCAATATATAGCGACTAGTAGTGACTACTGACTACTCCGAAACTCTTATATAGTTTCTGCACAGATAAACTTTCACCTTCTTTATAGGATTCTGGCATCAATGTGTAACACGCTACATATGCAAAGCATGGTCTGTTCAAACTAATCTGAGGCAGTGGTAAGTGGTCAGTCAAATAAAGCTTTGGTCACATATGGCCCAAAAGGGGAGGAAAAGGCCAAGCCCTAATCATCACAAAGCCATTGCCCCAAAAGGAGCGCTTCAAGGAGGAAAGTATATACACAGTTTGAGGATCGACCCCGGAACAGAGAGGAGCAAAATACCGCAAAAGAAAACACAAAGAGGAAAGCAGAAAAGAAACCGTAATCACTGCATACTCTTCTTTTGATCCTTTCTTTCCTTTTCTTTTTCTTTCTCTAGTTACATAATCGAAGCGGCAGTTAGGCTGCTGTATTAGATCTGTACATGGCAAAGGAGTTGTGGTATGCCAAGGAATTAAACTAACACTAAGCATTGTGTTGCTGCAAGCAGCTTTTTAAAGTGGAGCAAGAGGGGATGCTAAAAAGTGCATGAGTGGCATTATCTGCAGAAAAGCTTCCCAATTTTAATATCCCTGGCGCACTGGTAATGGGTGCAGCACAGAAGCTGCGGCAGGAGCACTACACTACCACTCCAGGGGCCTCCAAGGTGAAGAAAAAGTGCTTGTGGTTCTGCCAGTGTAATTATAAGCGTGGCTTAGGATATGCAGTACTAGTGCTACTATTATCTTGATTTATTCTTTTTATATGAGATTAAATATGTGCCACAGTGCCATTGATCAGCTTATTGAGATAAGAACAGGAGGAATATCATGTTTATTATTAAGAAAAAAAAAGAAGTCATTCATAAAGTTAGGGGAAAGGAGTACTCTTAAACCATATTCAGATGGTTTGGAGCGGCAGAAATCCGGTGAAGATGATTGCTTCCAGCCCTGTGCTGTCCACTCTGTGCTGGGTTTCCATTTTGTTAATTTACCTAACTTTGTTTTCTCATGACTTCCTGCTAAAAAGAAGCAATTGCGCATGAGCAAAAGTTTATTTTGAAAAGTTAGAACATAGATCAGACATATGTATTCAACATGCAAAAGATACAATAACAGTGGGAAGGGAAAAAAAAGTAGGTGATACTTACAGTAAGAGTTAAGACACATATGGGCCAGGGTATTCATGCCTTCCTAGGCTGGCATACTGGGCTGTCCTCAAGAGCGCAAAATGGAGGACTTCTTGTTCCACTTTATAAGCAATGTGCTTGCATTTAGATTGAAACGCTTCCAGGTACGAAACAACCAATAACATTTTATTAAACATTAAACAGCTTCAAGTAACTTCTTGCATAAAACCTTAACTAGCATTTCTTAAAAAAGGTGAGTAGAATCAAATAAGATTATTTTTCAATGGTTGAATTTTCCTTTTTAAATGGGAGCAGAACAAATCCAAAATGATACACAACAAAACTTTATTTGCAGAAAATCAATGTGTCCACATAACTGCAATTTCGATCATAAGAGCAATGTGTGACCCAACAAAGGCTATGGCAAAACTTGACCATGAATGTAAATTAAATGTCTAAATAGAAGCAAAGTACTCCTTGCTGTCCTTGGGGTCAGGCTTCATTGACTTCTCCCCAGGTTTCCATCCAGCTGGGCAAACCTCATCCGGGTTTTCTTGGACATACTGTAGGGCCTGTCACCATAGGAAAACAAATTACGAACTTGCATATTTGCAAAATTTTTTTCCTATCTGACTTTGTCACTCACAGTTATAACTAGTTGAGCAATTTTTGATGTTATAGACACTAGACTATGGTAAATTCAAGACGAAAAAACTGCCAAGATGCCATGTATATTGAAAAGAAATGCATGTTTGCAGATGCAATTTTATTATCTTGCTATTCTACCTGAAGGGTTCTAAGCGTCTCATCCACGCTACGGCCAATAGCAAGGTTGTTAATGGTAGAATGCTGAATCACACCCTCCTTGTCAATGATGAATAATCCTCTCAGAGCAATCCCCTGACAGCAGAAAGTATGAACTCTTATGAGATTAAGAACAAGGAATACATGACAAAAGACTTTGAATACAAACAAGTAAATTATCCAGCAGAAAGACATATATTGTATATATAGCCAACAGGCAGTCATAACTGAAGTATACCTGATCAGGGATTAGTACACCAAAAGACTTTGAAATTGATTTGGTGACATCGGAAATCAGCTGGTATTTAGATCACCAAGACCACCGGATTTCCTATCTGTCTGAACCCATGCAAGATGGGAAAACTGCAAACAAAAGACATTTCAAAGCCAAATTAGTATGCGACACTTATGAAGCATAGGTTGTGGCCACTTAATATTTATAGTCGACAGAGTAACAGTGAATGATACCTATAAGATAAAAAAAATGAAATGCTTAATACAGAAGCAGAAAGAGAGGATAGTAAAAAATAAATTACAGTACCACTACTGCCTACAAACTACTGCCTATAAGATAAAAAAAATGAAATGCTTAATACAGAAGCAGAAAGAGAGGATAGTAAAAAATAAATTACAGTACCACTACTGCCTACAAACTACTCACTGTAATAGTAGCAAAATCAATACTTTTACTGGATATAATTTGTGATAATTATTTGAGTATGCAATGAATCTCCTTGGCAGAAGCAAACCAGGGTATTAAGACGTTACATCAGTCTCATTTCTCAAAGTTGTTTCAAAATAACTGAATTGAATGTTTATAACGCTATTGTCTAAATATTAGAGAGCATCGGTTTTTACTTCCATTCAATATTTCCATAAGGCATAACAAACACCACACATTTCATTATAATACAGAATGAAAGTTCAACACGTGGCATTCTTATGTTAAAACTTATGGCCTAATGCAAGGGTTCATCTAACGCTCTATATTCAGACGTTAAGAACAAATAGAATATTGATCACATAAAGAGGAAAGCTAAAATATTGATCACAACCTTAAGGCATTCAAGAAACCACAAATATTGTCAAGAGAAAAGCTACATGTCCAGATGGAATGGAAATACGAAATTCTCAATAGAGCAACAGACCAGGTAATGACACCGTAACAACATCGAAAGTCATGCGGGTAAAAGGTAGCATACCACACTGTCAATCGAAACACCGAGAACTTCAGTATTTATCTTCTCAAACTCCTCATATCTGTCGCTGAAAGCAGTGATCTCTGCAGAGCTTACAAACATGCATTTAGACTTTAGGAATGAAAAAAAAACTGAAAAAAAAGGCATTTCCATGACAGAGCACGACAAGGTCAACGCACCTGTTGGACAGAAGAACGTGAAGTCCAGGGGGTAGAAGAACAGAATCACATATTTTTTTCCCCGATATACTCACACAGCTTGACCTGCATATATAGGAGTGAAGGACACGACCAACGAAGATATCAATTGGAAGCACGATCAACCATACAGCTTCTACATTAAACAGCCGCGGATATGGACTTAACATCTAATCTAGACTGCCAATCGAATAGACCACTTTTTTTTTCTTTTGGCCTGGCCCAAGCCAATTAATCCCCTATGATGAATGTAATTTTTTTTTGATAATTTCACACTTTTTTCGTTGCCCAATTACTTTAATTGACATTTGTGAGGATGACATGTGGGACCATATGAGTGAATGAAAGTGGGCTAGGATGTCAATTTATCGAAACCCATTGAAAAGAGTGTTAAATTATCAAATCTCGCGGTGAATTACACTGCCAATCAAATAGGCCCCATTTTTTACTGGGCCAATTAATCCCCTATGTCGAATAACACTGCCGCGCGTGCGTGCGTGGCGCAATGTAGCTGTGAATGTTTTTTGAAAGGAGGACAAAAGCTTTGCCTCATATATTAATAGAGAGGGAAAAAATTATACAAAGTATGTACAGGGCCAGTCGGAGAAGACCGGCCCGCAAGAGAGAAGTTCTTTAGGTGATATCTCCCAAAAATCCGAACTCCTGCAGCCTAGCCGCTCCGGCTTTGACCCAAGCTCTGCCTTCCTCTTTGATCTTTGCAAGAATTGAGGCCGGTGTTGAGGTTGTGCTTTGAAAGATCCTTGCATTACGCTCCTAGCTCCCCCCCAGATCTCCCAGGTGACTAGCATCAGTAGAGTTCGCAGAGGGACTCTTGGGGTGTTGGGGGATTCAATGACGAGGTTCCACCAGTGTTCGATCGAGGGGCAGTCATTCCATTTGTCCATTTGGAGGTCAGTATGCGTCCATCTCTGGATTTCTGTCCAAATCCTCTTAGTGACTCTACATTTGGCCAGAAGGTGAAGCACTGATTCGTCGATTGTGCGGCAGAGGGGGCAAACCTTTTGATTTCGCTAGTTTCTTTTCCCCAATCTGTCAGCCGTCCATAGCCTATTCTGGGTAGCAAGCCAAGAGAAGAATTTGCATTTTGGTGGTGCCCACGCTTTCCAGATCGATTGGTAGAAAATGGATCTTGCTGCTCCCATGAACTGCAATCTATACGCCGATCTTGTCGAGTATTGCCCATTTGCCGTTAGATTCCATCGGATGGTATCTTGTTCTTTGCTCAGGGATACCATAATGCAGATGTTTGCCAGTCAGGAAATTGCTGCATCTTTGTCCAGATGTCTATGACTGGATGGTTCAATTCTTTAGCAACTGTCTGGCATGCCTGTACATAAGTGCCAGCAGCCTCATTGGTTCTTTCAGGTAGTTTTGAAGGGTCATCTTCTCCATACATGTCCCTGCAAGGAAAGACAGGGACAGTCAGTAAGGTTCGCAAATCCTCTTTACAAAAAAAAACAGAAACATTGTTTACTTTGTAACTTGAAAAAAGAATCTTCAGATCAAGCTAAGGGCCACCAAGTGGTGACTGGATATATACCCGATAAACCAAATATGAAATAATCCCATAATTTAGAATACACACACTTTTACATGAGAAATACAGACAACATGGTGGTCAAATTGCATACCCTGTACTGTACTGGTGCATTATGAACTCGGTTTTAAATTCTTGAGCAAAGTAATTTTTATCGGAGTAATTCAATGAACAGAGAGCACAAGCAATTTCCTGGCTGACCCCTTTATTGTCGTCTGTTCATGACAATTAGCAGGAATTAATGCCATGGATGAAATAAACAGAGGATGGCAAATACACCGTCATGCCATTAACAGGGAAATGCAACAAGAATGTCATATAGCAACATAAAACCGATTAAAACCATCTTGTTGTTATTCCTTCCATCCTTATCGGATTCTCACCGGTTCATAGATTGGTGGAGGCGTGATGAGTATAATTTTAGTGGAGGGCCATTGCTCCTGCGAAAGATCCAAACCAAACCAGAGTTAAAGCAACCATAAAGCAGCAGCATCAATCAGTTCAAGTTGGGGAAAACCAATCGATTTCAATCCAAGCAGAACCTTGAAGTAGGCGCAGATGGCGCGGAGGTTGCTCTGGTACTCGTCGAGCGGCACGTGCTGGTGCACCTGCTTCCAATCCGGCAGCGACGTGTCGTTGGCGCCGAAGAACACCGTCACAGCCACCGGGTCTGCCGCCCCCACGGCGGCGGCACCCTCCATCGCCCTCGCCAGCACCCGCAGCGCCCACCGCGTGTTGTAGCCGCTGAACCCGCGCAGCACCTCGTCGGCCTTTCCAAGAAACGATGACGTACGCATGTCGGGATGAGACGGCGGCCGGAGAGGAGGGGGTATGGAGGGTGGGTATCAGATCCACGCAGATCGGATGCACTTCGCGGGGAATCGATCGGGAGGAAGCAGAAGGATCGGACCGGGGATGGCGGGAGCACGGATTTGGAAGGGGTGCGGGAGAGAAGGGCGAGCGCCGATCTGGGCGCTGTGGGGCGATGTGCGAAGGAAGGCGTGCGACGATCGCCCGTGTCGGCCGGCGTGATGGGATGGAGCCCATTCCGCGGTAAGGTGCGCGTCACTTCCCACGTCGGGAGGACAAGACACACATTAATTACCTGTAAAGAATGTTTTCCTTTCCCTTGAAGTAACCCCTTGAGATATAAAAGGAGACCAATGCCTGAGAGAAAGGGGGATCGAAACCCAGAGAAAGAAAGCACTTGTATTCTCCCACCAGAATCAACCACGCACATGAGTAGGGTACTATGCTTCCATAGCGGTCCAAACCTGTATAAACTGCTTGCGTCTCCATCACTCCCGAGGGGCCCGACCCCCTCCGCATGTCTTTTCCATCAACTCTCAAACCTTCACCCATGTCCCTGGTCCGAAACAGAAAGGGGGTCCCACAATCCCCAGCTTGAGGAGTTTACCCTCCGACACAGATAATCCACAAAGCTCCACCATTTTTCTCCCTTTTAGCTTTTAAGCCAAGTCGAAACCTCTTTGTATTTAACTTTATTGAATGACCAATCGGTAATTTTGTAACCTCATAGTCTAGTCATTAATTTTTCGCTTATTAGATAATCTACCCGATCACGCATAGCTTTTGGCTAGTAGATTGAGTAACTAGTCACTGTGTGCTTGAGTACATGTTATGAGTGAAGTCCAATTTATTGGCTTGAATGATTTTCTTTGTTTTGCTGATTGGTACATGTTACATGTACATAGAGACTCTGTAACAAATCAAAGCAACATAAAATTCCTTGAAGGTCCTCATGTCAATTAGACAACCTAAGATGACCACTATGAAGATTTCATAATTTTATCACCATTTTTACTACCTCAAGTATATCGGTCAAGTATAATCATACTTAATTAATTAGAAACCTAATTGGCAAAATGAAGCAACTTCTAAATGTGCTTAAAGTTGAACATGAGGGTATAGGTTTTATAATTTATTAAAATACTAGATTATTTATCATAAGTTAATATAATTTTTGTAGAATGTTTACACTTAGTTTTGACCTCCTTAAAAATCAATTTAGTTCTCAGCATACCCCTTTTCACCTTTTTGCCAGAATTAAAATATTTCTAATTTTACAGTGAAACTTTGAAAAATGGAAACTAGGTAGCTCAGGCTATCTCCACATCAGAGCACATAATTTTAGCATTTTTTAACTAGTTCAAACTATTTAACCAAGAAGGACAGAAAGAAATTCCAGAAAAATTAACCAAAACAGATGTTCACTCTGCTTCCTACCCATCCTCCTAACCCTTGCCTAGTGTACCATGTCCTGACCCACTTGTCAATGACCTAGGCTAACTCCACCCTGGGTGCACGCAAAATGTCACGTGGGACCCACAAGAGGCATTCACGCCGGCACGTATCTCGTGTGATGGCATCGTTCTTCGCTTCCTCTTTGACTCCAACTCTCCCAGCTGCTCCCTCTCTACTCACACTTCACCCCAGAGCCAAGAAATCAAAGTGGGAGAGTTTTCCCTTGCTCTCCTCGCCTTCATGTTCTTGCTAGCCGTTGGGATGACACCATAACCACTGCCCAACGGGTCATCGTCGTCGCCATTTTTCTTTCGTTCCCGACTCACCGCAGCACGCCATAGCCTCTGCTCTGATTTCGCCCCGTTTCTTGCAGCCGATCCCCGGGAACGCCGACCTCTCCACGGGAGCTCTGGAGCGTGGCCACACCGTCGTCAACGCGCAGCCGTGGGATCATGTCGCCATTCCCGTCGCCTTAAGCCGAATCCGGCTGAGCTGCTGCGCCACTGATTTCGCCTCATTGTCCTCTACAAAACGCCCCCAACAATCTCACGGATCTATGCAGCGAGGAGGGAGATCGACCACCGCCTTCTCCAACTCCGACCTACCGCCTCCGTCGTCGATTCCCGTTCAACCGGTGAGCCATTTGTCGATTGCTTGCAGTAGTACCAATCTTAGGTGGTGTTTTATGTCAGAATCACGCCGGAGAGACGACGTAAACCACGTCACCAGCGAGATCATGGCCAACACACACACAATAAAAAACTCACGCATACAGAGGAACATGGTCTTGTTTGGTGCTGCTGAATTGACAGCTTTTCCAGACTCTATTCCATTGCTTAAAATAAGCTATTACAAGAAAAATAAATCCTAATTACAAGGAAAGCAACACATAGCCTCCAATCAGGCCGACACATGCAGACATGCACAACTAACCATATAGAGCTACTACTAATCAGCACACAAGGATTATTCTTAACAATCTCCTCCTAAGCCTTGCTGTGCTCACTACTGATGTTGACCAGGCTGATCTTTGAACGCAGCTCATGGAACTTGGTTTTGCCCAGCGGCTTCGTCAGAATGTCGCCCAGGTGTTCTTCGCTCTTGATGAACTCCACATTGATCAGGCCATTTTCCGCAGCCTCCCGGGTTAGATGATACTTCACTTGAATGTGCTTACTCTGTCCATGGAGTACTAGATTTTTGCTCAAGGAAATGGCAGACTTGTTGTCCACCCTTAGCATTGGCGCTCTCGGTGTCGATCCCTGCACTTCTGCCAGCACACGAGCAATTCACAATGCCTGACAAGCAGCATTTGCAGCTGCTATGTATTCTGCCTCACAGCTTGACTGCACCACCATCTTCTGCTTCATGGATTACCAAGTGATTGGGCTGCTGCCGAGGAATAAAATCACCCCAGTCATGCTCTTCCTAGCATCGACATCACCAGCGTAACGCTGTCACTGAACCCCCTCAGGTACGCCTCCTTTTCCACCTTCCTGCTGAACCAAACTCCCCAATTCTTGATTCCCGCCACGTAGCGCAGGATGTGCTTCATAGCAGCGAGATGGTCCTCTCGTGGATCTTCCAAGAACCGGCTAACATACCCAACAGCAAAAGCGAGATCAGGACGGGTGTTAACCAGGTACCTCAGGCTCCCGACGATGCTCCCGACGGCTCCGAGCTGAACTTGCTCCGCTTCAACTGTGTCTCCATGGGCACTTGACATGGATTGCACCCTTCCATGCCGCTCTTCTCCAGGATCTTGGCAGCATAGCTCCTTGGCTGAGCAAAATTCCACTCGCGCTCTGCTTCACCTCAATGCTGAGGTAGGAGTGAAGTTGACCGAGATCGCTCATCTTGAATGCAGCAAACATCTCCTTCTTGAACAGCCTAATGTCGTCGTAGTTGGAGCCGGTGATCATGAGGTCGTCGATGTAGACCCCGACATAGAGCTGTGCATTGCCGTTCCGCCTGACATAGACGGCGTGCTCTGATGGACTCCTCTTGAAACCGAGCGACTGCAGCGTGTCGTCTAGCTTTGCGTTCCAGGCGCGTGGTGCTTGATGCAGCCCGTACAACGCCTTCGGTAGCTTGAGCACCTTGTGCTCCTTGCCGCGATGACGAACCCAGCCGGCTGCTCCACATAGACCTCTTCCTGCAGGTCGCCATTGAGGAACGCCGACTTGACGTCCATATGGTCCACCTCCCACCCTTTGTGCGCCGGGAGGGCGATGAGCAGGCGCACCGAGTCCAACCACGCCACCGGAGCAAACACCTCGTCGTAGTCGATGCCTTGCCGTTGCGCGTAGCCCTTCACCACGAGACACGCCTTGTGCTTGGACACCGCTCCATGCTCATCCTCTTCACCTTGAACACCCATTTCAACCGATCGCACGGTGACCAGGTGGAAGATCCGCCAGCGACCAAGTCTTGTTGTCTTCAATCGCTTCCATCTCTGCCATCATTGCCTCCCTCTAGCTCGGGCTGTGCTACGCCTCGTCGAAGAGGCAAGCTCATCGGAGCTCACTGCGTACAGCTCCTCCGCCACCAATGCACATGGGGCGAAGCAACATGGCGAGGCTGGCCCGATGATGCCGTTGATGCTGCAGAACCGGAGTGGGGGTCGTCATTGTGGTTAGTGTCTAGGTTGTCATCGTCGATGCCTGCTGGTGAGCCGGGTTCCAGCTCCGTGTCGTGATCCCCACCGAGATATGGCGATTGCTCACCTGACGCCGTTCCTCACCGCCAGCCCCACCAGGATGCGGCGACTACTCCCCCGGCTCTGCAGTGGCACCATAAACCACTGAGGCTGTTCGGGTTCATAGTGGAGTACTCCACCGTGAAGACGTCGTCGCCACCACCCGGCTCTCCATCATCGCTGCTAGTGCCCCAGTCCCACTGGGCTTGCTCGTCAAACACCACGTCGCACATCACATGAACACGCTTTCTGACAGGATCGTAGGCACGGTACGCCTTAGACCTACGCTTGTAGCCAACGAAGATCATCTTGCGGCCATGATCCACGAGCTTCATCAGGTGCAGCGTTGTGTTCCGGACATAGACGATGCAGCCGAACGTCCGCAGGTGGTGTACTGCCGGCTTCTTCCCGTGCCACGTCTCGAACGGGATCATGCCGTCCACGCTCTTCGTCGGACACCCGTTCAGCAAATACACAGTTGTGCTTACCGCCTCGCCCTAGAACCATCCGGCAGTCCCTTCGCCTTAGCATGCTCCTTGTCATCGCCACCACCATGCCGTTTCGGCGCTCGACTACGCCATTCTGTGCGAGCTGTAGGGCGTGGTGTGCTACGATGTACACCTTCAGCTACGCAGTACTCCGCAAACTCGATCAAGGTGAATTCACCTCCGCGATCAGCCGATCAGTACGGAGTCCCTTGAGCTTGCGTCCGTTCGCCTTCCGCACGCGCCTGGATGTCCTTGACGGGCAGCCGCTGCACGATCCTTCGAAGGAATCGCGGCTACCCACATGTATCGGCTGAGGTCGTCCAACAACAGCAAGAAAATACTTGTTCCCCCTTGGCGTCGCCGGCGTGATTGGACCGCACAGGTCGCCGTGCACTAGCTCCAACAGCTGCCATGCACGTACTCGGCTACATAGGAAACAAGGTACGCCGTTGTTTCCCGGCTTGGCACGCCTCGCACAGCTTCCGTAGCTGCCGTAGCACTGTACCAGCTCCTCCCAGTCCAGCTTCCGTAGCGCTGCCATGTTGACGTCTCCGAAGCGCTCATGCCAGCGCCATGCCACCTCATCTCACGCCATGCACCCTAGGCACAATTGTGTGCCAACTTTATGTGGAGCATGTACAGCCGGTTTGCCGTGTGCTTCACCTTCGCCAGCAACCGTCCGTAGGGCTCCCGAATCCACATCACGCCGTCGTCGATGTCGACCTTTACAATCGAGCTGCCCGATGCTCACGATGTTCATCGTCAATTGTGTGGATGTAGTAGACGTCAGAGAACGATCGGAGCTCTCCATTCTTGCACACAAACACGACGGTCCCGCGGCCCTCGATCCGTGCCATCGAGTCGTCACCGAAGCGCACCGACCCAAGCACCGTCGTGTCCAGCTTGCCGAACGCCGCTCAGGATCCTGTATGTATTTCTAAACATTACAGATAAAATCCGCAAGCGCACGGAATATACCGATGTAGCACTTCACCTGGGAGTATTCTCAGGTATCGATTTCCACAGGAAACGGGTATTACTTCCTTATCAGGTTCACCCAAGGACACTAAGCTAAGGTGGGCAAAGGATAGAAAGGATTTTCTAGTGAGAAACGGTGTCTAAGGAAAGCTTAATTTTAATCTTAACGCAATACTTCAGGCACTGGCAATCCGCTGTTCCAAATGTCGCTCTACTACGTACCCGAATAGGAGGACTTAAGTGCCACCTTTACACCCACCTCAAGCATGCGGTGGGATACACAACAATTACTGGATATTGATTACCTAAACACCACGTCTAAGCAATTAATACATATTCTAGTGTTTATAACTCACTAAAGCAATCACTATATTTTAGTTGATTATTGTCGGCACCCGGGGATGGAATTCCCGAATACCCGTAGGTACACCGTACTAGTCCATGATCAGTGGCTAGTACACGCACCAACCACAACCTTGTCATCACATCCTTTCATTAATACACATACAAATAGATAACATGGTTCACATAACTTAGCGAGTGCTCAAGTCATACAACATAAATAGGGCCGACCGGCCAAATGGAAGAGTTTAAACGCAGCGGAATAAGAGTAGCAAAATATATATGTCCTTCGTATGCCCATCTACCAAACCACCACAGGCAACCGACTAGGAATCACCCTAGAAAGAACCATCCTCGAAACCTCCGGTACCCGGTGCAAAGTACTCATCACTAGGCATCTCATTTCCTGCATCAATGTCTTAAAACAACAACAAGAGGTGGGTCAATACAAACGTATTGGCAAGTCCTACCCAAACCTTGGGAAGCCTATGTCTATTTCAAGCTGAGATCAAATGAGGCTATGTTTGTGGACTAAATTTCAGCATAAAGCAAATTTTGATTCACAATAGTAAGTAGTAATAGATTGCAACAAAATTGTAAAGCAATAAGTAAACAATAGTAGAAGTAACATAAGCATCATATTAGTATCATCCTTGTGCCCTTCATGGCAGCAAGTAACCATTTTACTTTCAGCCCACACCGGGCAAAGTCATCACCAATTCCCACCATGCCAATTTCACAAAACATTTATTAAACCACAACACTATACTTGTATCATTTCACCAAGTCGCTCATGACCGTGAGCACGGCTAATCGATTAGTTCAACACCCTGCAGAGGCTGTGCACTGTACCCACATGACACAAACTAGCAACCATGTAAACCATGTCACGCGATACCAAATCGTACCGATTTGCTAGCATATGACGAAGTTACTACATTACTCAAGCCTAACCCTTGCATGAGCACGGCAAGTGTATACCCACACTAGGAGCAACCTAGTGCCGCTAGTCCAGGGGGCCCTCGCTGTACTAGCGCCGTGAAGCGAACCATCCATTCCCTCAACGAGGCACTTAACCGTTATATTGGATACGCTTAGACGCCTAGCACAATACGCACTAGGTAGCTCCTATAAACCATCATCCGACTAGTCCATACTACTATGGCCTCCCAATGCAAGGTTAGACATTAAGCAACTTCATAACTAAGGTTACCCCATAAATAACACATGTGGTTGCACTGTAAATCTTAGTTGGTGACACATAGCTCGGTCCTTAATCGACTCGGCGAACACTCCCCCTATCGGTATGCAACTACCACACATATGCACACCACTTGCCGCCCAAGTCTAAAATCATAACTTTTCAGTTTTCAACTCACAAATAACAGAGGCAACACCCCTGTCCATTGTTTTCAAATAGCCCAAATTTTGAAGAGTGAATGATCCATCATTTGTAACATGCGAAACACTAAGCATGGCTAAGCAATAGCTATATTAGTAGCGCGAATATACCCAAATTGGTACCTTGGACAGTACCTCAGCCCATCCTAGATGTATCAACAGTAAGGTAATCAATAATCAAGGAGGATAAGTGCAGCAAATAGGAGTTGCTCTACCGAAATCCCACATTTGCAATGCCGCGTGCAATTTATAAACAATATAGCATTGCAAAAAATATAGGATTCAACATGTTCGAAGGAGGAATTGAATAGGACTTGCCTTGCTTAGCGAACTCCTCACAAGTCTCAGGTTCCTGCTCACACTACCTCTATGGCTGCAACTTCGTAGTCTATTCAAATTTAAACGAAATTCGAATGAACAACAAAATAACACCAAAAATTAAAATGCTCAAATATGCATGATTATTGGTATAGAAGATAGAGGATTATTTTAGAGGAATTTGGGTGAAGGAATCATTTAAATCCGAGTTCGTATGCCTTAGATATAAGCTTTCAAAGTTCAAAATCCTGAAATTGAAAAACATACTATTTGACTGATTGTAAATTCGAATTTTGCTGTACATCTGCATGATATTTGTGCAATATTTGCTCTAACCATTTTAAAGACAATAACATGGGGATCACACTGAAATTTGGTTCATTCAAATCGGAGTTAAAATGAATTCCCTGTGATTTTCCAAAGTTTCAGCATCTTACAGGGAATAATAAATCACATAAATCATTTTTTTTTTGCCTATTTACGCTACGGAGAGGGCTCCTGGGTCCACATGTCATTGGGTTAGTGTTTTAGTCTCTCATCTTAGCACTAGGATTTCTAGAAATTACGCATAGGTCCTGAACCTATCTATCCATGAGTGATACTTCTGCAGTTTGGACCCTAAGTTTCTTGCTATATATGAACCAAAGTCCTTCTTCTTCCTCCAGAACTAACGATGGACAGGGAGAGGGATGGCAGTTCGTGATGGCTGCGGCCATGGCCGCTATGATGGCGGCGTCTCTATTAGGAGTTGTTGCAACTGGCAAGGACCATTTATGAACTTGTGGTGATTCACTGGGCCGCCTTGGTGTTGAGGCCTTGTAGTGCCCGAGCTATTGTATCAGACACTATATATACACCTGGCTGGTGCTAGCTGAGGTATCAAAGAAGAAATATCAAAACGAATCAAACTACCTTGTCTCCTTCCTTCCTCTGCTTTTCTCCCTCAAAATTCCTCTCGAATCCGTCCTTGTTTCCCCAAATCGTGACGAACCCTAGGCGATTCGCCGGAGTTCACGCGAGATCGTGACATTTTGGTATCAGAGCCACCGATCCTTGCGCAATCTGGCGAGGGGAAAGGGAAATCCGACGCTGACTGAGAGGATGGAGATGGCGGAAGGCGAGGCTGAGGCGCTGGGAGAGAAGGTGGCGGAGCTCACCACCAGCCTCAACCGCATTTTGGGTTTCCTCCAAGGCATGGAGAAGTGGATTCCGTGCGTGGACGTAGGATTCCGTGTGCTCAACAAGTCCGTGGAGGGAATCGCAGCGAGGTGTGACCGCTTTGGAGACCTCGTCGATGGTGAAGCCTTCTACGGCTACGCCGCCGCCCGATGGGCACTGTCATGCAGAAATCGACCAGGGGGTTGCTACTGAGGCCATCGCTGCCCAGGAGCGAACCCTGGTCAAGGGTAAGCGATCATTCAACAATTCCCCTGTTGCTTTCGATTTGGGAGAGAGCTCAGAAAAGGGGGAGGGGGTTCACACCCTGGCCATAGATCTGGGGGAACTAGGCTTCCAAAAACTGATTGCCGAAATTGATGGTGAAAATCCTAAGCTGTGGAAGTCGAGTTGTGAAAAGTACTTTCACATGTATGAGGTTCCCTATGATACTTGGGCTGCTTTTCTACCTTACACTTTACTGGTGTTGCTGCTCTTTGGTTGCAAACCTATGAGGAATTGCATTGTGTAGACAGTTGGGCTGAGTTTAGTGTAGCAGTTCATAGCAAGTTTGGTAGGAAAAAATACCAAGAGCATTTAGAGGAGTTAGAAAGTTGTGAGCAAAATTGGGTCTGTAGATGAGTACTATACTAGGTTGAGGAGTTGATGCATAGAGGTGTTGGTGTATAACAAGGGCTATGATGAAACCTACTTCGTCACCAAGTTTGTTGGAGGGTTGAAAACTGAGATTAAAATTGCTATTAAGTTGCATAAACCAAAGAACGGTTGATGCTGCTCTTTCTCTTGCCAAAACTCAGGAGGAACTGCTACTGGAGGCTGGCAAAAAGAGTATGAATAAAGGAGGATACAAAGACAGTTTCAGATCTGTTAATAAGATACCATATCAAGCAAAAGAATATTGGGGCAACTCCTAAAGAAGCTAAGAAGACAGAGGAGAAGCCTAAGTGGGAGGACAGATTTGAATCATTGAAATCTGCAAGGCGTGCTCGGGAGAATGCTCAAATGTGGGGAGAAGTTTGGCCCTGGGCACAAGTGTCCAAGTCTGTTCAGCTGCATATCTGGAAGAATTGCTAGAAGTATTCCAAATTTCAGAGGAAGAAGAGTTAAAGAATGAGGAAGCTGGCAGTAGTGATGAGGAGCTTGTGCTGTCTGAGTGTGCTATGGCAGGAACAGTGGAAAGAGAACCATCCGGCTGCAAGGATTGATACAGAAGGAGGAGATACTTATACTTTGACTCGGAAGCTCCAGTAATTTCATTTCAGAGAACCTATTGACAAAGTTGGGGTTACAGGCACAGGACAATGGGGTAACTCAAGTCACTATAGCTGATGGAGGGAAAATGGTCTGTAGCCGAAGTGTCAATGGATTGGAGTGTGTGGTGTCAGGGTAACAGCTTTGCAACAAATCTTAAGGTGTTACCATTGGGGGATATGATATGATACTTGGATGGAGTGGCTCGAGGAATTCAGTCCCATGTGGATAGATTGGAAAGAAAGAAGTTAAGATTCACACATAAAGATAAGAAGATTACTTGTTGGAGTGAAAGAACAACTGCAACATTGTAAAGGCATTAATGGCACAAGCAGCTGCAGGGGATGGTTAAGCATGGAGCAGTGGCTCAATTGGTCCAGCTTTGTGCAATTCAGGAGAAGGAGATGGAAGAGGAGGTGCCTGCAGTGGTGAAGGCAGTGTTGGAAGCAAATGAGGAAAGTTTCCAGAACCCACAGTGCTGCCACCACATAGACAGTTTATCAAGGGATTCACTTTGATGCCCAATACAAAACCTATGAACCTCAGACCATACAGATATGCACCTGGACAGAAAGATGAAATAGAAGCACAGGTGGCAAAAATGTTGGAGCAAGGGATAATCAAACCTAGCATAAGTCCATTTGCTTCACCAGTTTTGCTAGTTAAGAAAAAAGATGGATCATGGAGGTTCTGTGTTGATTATAGAAGATTGAATGAGGTGACAGTCAAGAATAAATTCCCAATGCCAGTGGTTGAAGAATTGCTGGATGAATTAGCTGGTGCGGTGTGGTTTACAAAAATTGGATCTGAGATCAGGGTATCATCAGATCAGAGTGCTGGAGGAGGATGAACACAAAACTGCATTTGGTCTTGTTGGATGATATATTGATATACAGCAAAACACTGCAAGAGCATGTGCAACATCTGAAGGAAGTGTTTGCTCTGTTGCAGCAACATCAGCTGTATGTCAAGAAGAGCAAATGCTCTTCTGCGCCAACAGCATCTAGAATATCTGGGGCACATTATTGGTGTAACAGGGTTTCAACTGACCCCTCTAAGATTGAGGCAGTTAAGAATTGAGCTGAGCCTACCAATTTAAAACAATTGAGGGGATTTTGGACTGACTGGGTTACTACAGAAGGTTCATCAAGAACTATGGATTAATGGCCAAACCACTCACTGAGCTGCTCAAGAAAGGGTTACTTATAAATAGGGACAGACTGAACAGCATGCCTTTGACAGTCTGAAACAAGCTCTTATCAATGCACCTGTGTTGAAACTTCCTGATTTTAATCAGCAGTTTGTGGTGGAGACTGATGCAAGTGGCAAAGGATTGGGGCAGTATTAATGCAAGAAGGGCACCTAATTGCTTTCATCAGCAAGCCTTGGGTTAAAAACTCAAGGGTTGTCAACTTATGAGAAAGAGTGCCTGGCAATATTACTAGCTATTGGAAGATGGAGGTCCTACTTGCAACATAGAGAATTTGTAATTCAGACAGACCACAGGAGTCTGGTTCATCTAGTGGTGAACAGCAGCTCACTACCAATATGCAAGAAAAAGCGTTTGTGAAGTTGATGGGGTTGCAGTCAAAATTAAATACAAAAAGGGGCTAGACAACACAGCTGCAGATGCTCTATCAAGAAAAGAAGGGGAGGAAGGACAATATGCAATCACTACTTGTGTGCCAAAGTGGCTGGAGGTGGTGCAGGAAGGATATGAAAAGGATGAGGAAACCAAGCAGCTGATGACTAACCTGTGTTTACAGAAAGGTGAATTTGGTGAGTTTCAACTATGTGATGGGGTAATTAGACACAAAGGAAAGGTATGGCTGGTAACCACACTGAAGCTAAACAGGCAGTGCTCTTTGGCTTTGCATAGCAGTGGACTAGGGGGGCATTCTGGCATTACTGCAACTCATCAAAGGGTTAAACATTTTTTCAGTTGGAAAGGATGAAGAAAGATGTGAAGGATTTTTGGCCTGTTGTGTCATATGCCAACAGGCGAAAGGCTGAACATTGTAAGCCACCTGGCCTGTTGCAACCATTACCTGTTCCAACACAGGCTTGTCTATTATTGGCATGGATTTTATTGAAGGTTTGCCAAAATCTGGAGGGTTTGACACAATTATGGTGGTGGTTGACAAGTTTACAAAGTTGCTAAGTTTATACCATTAGCCCATCCTTTTACAGCATTGACAGTAGCTAAGGCCTTCATTGCAAACGTGTATGATATGTTTGGGATGCCAGAAACCATCATCTCTGATAGAGACAGGGTGTTTACTAGTGCACTTTGGCAAGAACTGTTCAGGCTAGCAGATGTTACTCTCAACATGAGCTCCTCATACCACCCTCAGACGGTATGGACAGACTGAAAGGTTAAATCAGTGTCTTGAGGCTTATCTCAGATGTGCAGTTCACTCTTCCACAAAGAAGTGGGCACAATGGCTGCCACAAGCTCAGCATGTATAACACTTCTTTTCATAATGATTTGGGAAAAACCCCCTATGAGGTGTTGTTTGCCAAGAAGGCTACTCATTTTGGCTGGTTGATTTGGGCAAAGATACTGTGCCAGATGTGCAAAATTTGGTTGCAAGAAAGAGCCACAACTAAATGAAGTGCTACATCAACAATTGACAAGAGCTCAACAACGCATGAAAAATCAGGCAGACAAACACAGGTCTGAAAAGGGAATTTGCGGTTGGTGATCTTGTTTTCCTTAAGCTGGCAACCATATGTACAAATGTCGGGGCAAGAGAGATCATGTCAGAAGCTCAGCTTCGGTATTTTGGACCATATTAAAAACTGGAGCATGGAAAGTGGCTTATCGCCTGGACCTCTTTAAACTTATTATTTACCGACAGTCATATACATCCAGTTTGCATGTTTCTCTCCTCAAAAGAATGATGTGCAGCCAGGTACGCCAGTAAGTACTAATCTTCCGGTTCAATGCATGGAGGAAACAGGGGATGTGCAACCGGAACGGGTGCTGCGTCGACCAATTGGTTCAACGAGGTAATTCAGCTGTGCCTTATTGGTTTGATTCAATGGACTGGTTTGTCGAAGACCTTGCCACCTGGGGAATCTGCGCCAACTGAAACAGTTTCCCGGGGGCACCAGCTGGGGGCAAGCTGCTACTTAAGAAGGGGGGAATGTTTGCAACTGGCAAGGGACCATTTATGAACTTGTGGTGATTCACTGGGCCGCCTTGGTGTTGAGGCCTGTAGTGCCTGAGCTATTGTATCAGACACTATATATACACCTAGCTGGTGCTAGCTGAGGTATCAAACAAGAAATATCAAAAACGAATCAAACTACCTTGTCTTCCTTCCTTCCTCTGCTTTTCTCCCTCAAAATTCCTCTCGAATCCGTCCTTGTTTCCCCAAATCGTTGACGAACCCTAGGCGATTCGCCGGAGTTCACGCGAGGATCGTGACAGGAGTAAGGAGGTGGTCTAGGGACTACTTTGAAACTTACCCTGTGGTTAGTTGGGGATGAAGCGAACGTGGAGAGTTCCGGCGACGGTGTTCTGCTCCGCGGCGCGTGCGCGTTAGCGGCGGGGCTTCCCCGATGATGGAACCTGTGGAAAGATGAGGGGAAAGTCTATGGTGGTCCTAGAGTGTGGTGGCGTGAGGGCTTGAGCTATAGGCTCACCGAGGCAGTAGATCGATGGGAGGCGGCGGCGGCGGTGTTCTGGCCGACCGAAAGGACGTCGAAGAGGCGGCGTTGCCCGTCGGTTGTTTCGTCTGGAGGACAAGGGTAAAGTGGATTCAATGAGGATGCTAAGAAAGATTGACGCGAACGGTTTCCTTGGGCTCACCAGAGGGAAGTCTCGGTAGCGTCGTTGGGCTCGCCGGCGCGACGCGGGTGGGTGCTCGCGTTCCGGCTAACCCAAGGACTTCCTTCCTGGGTTTGCTTGGAACGTGAAGAGGCGAGCTAGGAGAGAGTGTTGGCACAAGGGTAGGCTTAAAGGTGGAGTTTTGGACGCGGTTGCTCGTGAGCTCAGTCTATGGCCTTGTCACTGTCTCTCCTTTCTCGAGCAGCGCGGCGATGGAACGGACGGCTGGGCGTGTCAGGAGCTTTGATTCCTGTCTAGAAAGAGTAATGGAGGAGGAGATTTGGTCGGGGCGCGAGAGATTTGGCCGAACGACTTCGTCTACCTCAATGGAGGCATAACTCACGCGCACGATTGGGAGAATGGCTGGAGTGGACGAGCGGTACGGAGACACGGTGTCTAATTGCCCCACCTGCAGCGACGTTCTAACGGCTCGGCTTCGCGGAGAAGGCTCGGAGCTTGGCGTCGTG
>CM020183.1:8939494-8971857 GCA_009805545.1 Oryza longistaminata
TTCTCATTTTAACAGTCATTTCTTTTCGTTAGTTTTACTACAGGTTTATATATGGTTTCCAACAAAAACAGGTTCGGAAACGGCGCATATATGACATAACAAATGTACTGGAAGGAACAGGTTTGATAGAAAAGAAGCTTAAGAACAGAATCCGTTGGAGGTAATCTTTATCTTCTGTTCCCTTGTATGCTTGTATTTATGGTGTGAGATGCTAAACCTCATGGCATCACAGGGGTTCGGATGACTCAGGAACTAACCTTGATAGTGATATTTCATGTCTCAAGGTACCTGCCGGTCTACTTTCTCATTTATGCAATCATGTTAAAATCTATATACTCATGGCAAATTTATCTGAATGTTGTAAAAGAAGTTCTGAGTCTAAGCTGCCTTGGTGTTCTTGCAGACCGAAGTTGAAAACCTTTACATCCAGGAGCAAGCTTTAGATAGAAGTATAAGGTTGGTAGCTTTTGGAGGTTCCAAAATCTGAAAATTATCAACAGTAATTTCTTATGTTCCTGATTATTTGTTGCAGTGAAATACGGGAAAAGATGGAGGAGTTAACTGAAGACGAAAGCAACCATAGGTAGTGATGTTCCTGTTTGTTGGGCATGCTAGCATGCCATTTTTTTTTAATAATTTTCACTTTGCACCGAGTGAATTGACCCGAGTTTCACTTTGCACTGGGTTTTGTGAATCCTTTCACCATATCCCATTACACCTTACAACCATCATCCTCCCTGCTTGCTTCTACTTGATCTAGATCAACCACCAGTCAACCATCTGACATCATAGACTTATCATGCACAAATTTCCACCATTTGCCAAGACTGCAGCGTCAAAGGTGGTGTTTTCTGCAACATATCTTCTCTAGAACTGGTGCAAAATGAAGTATTGGCAAAGTCTGTGGAAAGTTAAAACTCGTTACAATTTACCTGTTGCAAATTGTAATATGCTTATACGTGTGCAATCATGTACTGAGCTATATTTTTTGTTCCTGTTTTTAGGTGGCTATTTGTTACTGAAGATGACATCAAGGGACTGCCCTGCTTTCAGGTTTGTCTATGTTATTAAGGAAGCAATATTGTTATTGATCTAATTTTGTTTAACATAAAATTATGGGGGCTGTGCTGAATTAAAATTTTGATGTAACTTATAGGCTTTTCTCATTCTGCAGAATGAAGCATTAATCGCAATAAAAGGACCTCGTGGTACTACAGTTGAAGTTCCAGATCCTGACGAGGTAATAAACACTAAATGACTTCTCCATATAAACAATACTTGATGATCAACTGCTACTCCCTCTGTTTCATATTGTAAGTCACTTTGGGTTTGTCCTAAGTCAAACATTTTCAAGTTTGCGTAAGTTAGGATAAACTCAAAGTAACTTATAATATGAAATGGAGGGAGTATTAATGATTTCATTATTTTTTCTCTCTCTCTCCATAAGCAGGCTGGTGATTTTCTCCAACGGAGATATAGAATATTATTAAGGAGTACAATGGGTCCAATAGATATTTACTTGGTTAGGTAACACTTCATTCTTCTCTTGAAGCTTTTGCCTGAAAAGAAATTATCTGATGAACACCCTTATTATATTATCAGTCAATATAAGAAAATGGAGGAGCTAGGTGAAACTGCACACCTCCCAAGGCATGCAAGTGTTGCAGAGGCTCCTCCCATAGCAACAGAAGCTGGACATAGCAGCAAGCAGACCATGCCGTTGAATGTTCAGCAGGATACCAGAAAACTCCGGAGCTTAATGCTTCACATGCTTTTGGAAGGATGAAGAAGATTACTCCTTCAGATGTTGATGTAAGTTATGTTCTAAACATTTTTATGCAATTTAAATTAGAATTATATGGATTTTACGTTTTATAAAAATAAATTCCTGTGTAGAGTGGCAGAACTCATGATCATGTCATTGAGCAAAAACGGCATCCCAATTCACACATTTGAAAATTTTGATGCTGCACCAGCTGCATAATTTTGAACTCCCCTAGTATCTTGATTTTTAGTCACCAGCTTTAGTTGAAAGCTCAATGTTACAAGAACTTCACATATGGACGATTTAGTATAGCAGAAGTGCAAAAATATCTTAAATTGCTGATCATGTGCTTCTCATAATTCTTGTTTAAAAATAAACAAGCTAAATTTCTGGAACCAATAACGAAAAGAATTACAAGCTCATTCTTAGTTCTTATTATCTTACACTGCTATAGCAGTATAGCACTCAATAATAGACAAATTACTTATGTGGTAGACTCGTAACCCATGATATCCTTCTACACCTTTGCAGACTGATGCTGATTACTGGCTTCTCACCGATGATGATATCAGCATTACTGATATGTGGACAACAGCATGTATCCTTGATGAAATATAGTCATTGGGTTTTTTTTCCTCATATACTATAAGAGCTTACAAGTTGCACTGTGCATTGAACTTTGAAGTACTTAACATGATAACCAGCAGAAATGCAGTGGGATCAGATTGACACCAACGACTTCTTAGCTGAAGAAATAAGTGACACCCCATGTGCACTCAACCAGCCGTCTGCTGCAGCCAGTAAACCTACAGGAGTGGGCTTCAACCATGGAAAACCAGTAAGGTTTACTGCTAGACCAGATCTACTGGTGTCGATTGAGGGGATTCGGTATGACTTAATTCCTCCGGTGGTTTCCATGGAGTCTGCATCCTTTCCCAGAGAACAGGAAGTGCAGGCGCAGCGTGAAGATGTACATACGAGATAGTCATATAGCATTTTTTTCTGGATTGGCGGTATGGATCTAAAACATATTTGCTTACCACTCCACTTATGATTTGATTACCCTCCTGTTCCAATGGTGATCGATATGATTGTACATAGAGGCGTTGCTGCGTTGTGTTATTTTTATAGCTCCTCAGGTTCTTTCTCCCAGCTTAAGCTACTGGTAAGGTCAGTCTGTAAATATTCGACTAGGAGTACAGCATATGAGCAACCATTGTTCTATGCAATTTTCATGCAGAAAATGATCTCTCTTCGGGTGGCTCGCGGTGGGCGCGGCGGGGTTGGCGAGGAGGAGAGCCCCGGCCGCCATGGACGGACCACGCGCGCGGATGGTTTACGAGGGAAGCGAGCGAGCGCGAGGTAGAAGAAGAGGAGGAGGAGAGGTGAATGGGGACGCAGAGGCTGGAGGGGAATCAGGGGATAGGGAGATCGAGCCGCCTGGTTTGCTGCTGCTGGTGGTGGTGGTGGTATTCACGGGCGATATGCTCGTGATGGACGGCTGAGATTGAGCGTTTGCCACGGCGTTGGTGAGTTTCTGGGCTGGGTTGCGGGAGGAAGCCCAGCCCACGAGGTGGCAAACGTGAGGCGGGAGCACGTGACAAGTAGCCCGTTGCGGCGCCACGGAGCAGGGAGCACCGCGTCTGATGGGAAAATATACGGCAGAAACTAGAGAGCTACCTTTGAATTGAAAAATGAACGTCTGAGATTCGTTCACATCATCACGAGTAAGAATTTCACTCGTAGATTTACTCGTGAGTAAAACTTTTATTGAGAGAAATTTTCACTCTATGGTGACGTAATAAATCTCGGACTTTTAGTTTTCAATTAGTAATTTTTAGGTTTTCACTATGTATTTTCCTGCATCTGACACACGCAACAGTGTGACAACAACACAGACAACATGCCATGCCATGCCAGTCTATAGTTTTGTGTGGCGTATCTGCATACGCTCATTGCTACGTAGATGTTCGGTATACGTATCAGTCGGGCGGATAGTAAACTTTGTCCATTCTCATTACAACCTCAAGCAGCATATGCGGACAGGATTACACTAGCAGACCATTTGCAGCGCACGAGATTAACCAGTGTTGACGTCCCAACCATGTAGAGTTGCTTTGCTAGCTCGATCATACTTATTCATCAGCAGTACAGGGTATAGCTAGCACACTTAAGCAACAGTATTATAGGAGTAGTATGCTGTAAGCGATCTGTAGGTAGCTTTTAGTGGCGCCAGAGCCTAAACAAGGCCGTCGTACGTCGTCATCAGCCCTGCAGGCTGGGCAGCGTGTAAGCTACAAAAGGCAGAGAACCATCACACTTGTCATATACTGGGTTTTAAAATATAATCATTTCTATATGTTTCTTGAACTGTATCCGGATATATAGATGTCCAAATATGTTTCGAAAAATACGCAAAAATGTTTATATTCTACAACATAGATATTATATACTACATCTGTTATCACTTTGATTTTTTTTAAAATCAAATTTATTTAGCTTTGATCGAGTTTATATTTTTAAAAAAATATAGTAATATTTTTAATATAAAACGAATAAATTATCAAAACATATTCAATATTAGATTTAATAAAACTAATTTAATGCTATAATTGTAATCTTTCTATAAATTTGTTAGTTTTACTACAGGTTTATATATGGTTTCCAACAAAAACAGGTTCGGAAACGGCGCATATATGACATAACAAATGTACTGGAAGGAACAGGTTTGATAGAAAAGAAGCTTAAGAACAGAATCCGTTGGAGGTAATCTTTATCTTCTGTTTCCCTTGTATGCTTGTATTTATGGTGTGAGATGCTAACCTCATGGCATCACAGGGGTTCGGATGACTCAGGAACTAACCTTGATAGTGATATTTCATGTCTCAAGGTACCTGCCGGTCTACTTTTCTCATTTACGCAATCATGTTAAAATCTATATACTCATGGCAAATTTATCTGAATGTTTGTAAAAGAAGTTCTGAGTCTAAGCTGCCTTCGGTGTTCTTGCAGACCGAAGTTGAAAACCTTTACATCCAGGAGCAAGCTTTAGATAGAAGTATAAGGTTGGTAGCTTTTGGAGGTTCCAAAATCTGAAAATTATCAACAGTAATTTCTTATGTTCCTGATTATTTGTTGCAGTGAAATACGGGAAAAGATGGAGGAGTTAACTGAAGACGAAAGCAACCATAGGTAGTGATGTTCCTGTTTGTTGGGCATGCTAGCATGCCATTTTTTTTTAATAATTTTCACTTTGCACCGAGTGAATTGACCCGAGTTTCACTTTGCACTGGGTTTTGTGAATCCTTTCACCATATCCCATTACACCTTACAACCATCATCCTCCCTGCTTGCTTCTACTTGATCTAGATCAACCACCAGTCAACCATCTGACATCATAGACTAATCATGCACAAATTTCCACCATTTGCCAAGACTGCAGCGTCAAAGCTGGTGTTTTCTGCAACATATCTTCTCTAGAACTGGTGCAAAATGGAAGTATTGGCAAAGCCTGGTGGAAAGTTAAACTCGTTACAATTTACCTGTTGCAAATTGTAATATGCTTATACTGTGCAATCATGTACTGAGCTATATTTTTTGTTCCTGTTTTTAGGTGGCTATTTGTTACTGAAGATGACATCAAGGGACTGCCCTGCTTTCAGGTTTGTCTATGTTATTAAGGAAGGCAATATTGTTATTGATCTAATTTTGTTTAACATAAAATTATGGGGGCTGTGCTGAATTAAAATTTTGATGTAACTTATATGGCTTTTCTCATTCTGCAGAATGAAGCATTAATCGCAATAAAAGGACCTCGTGGTACTACAGTTGAAGTTCCAGATCCTGACGAGGTAATAAACACTAAATGACTTCTCCATATAAACAATACTTGATGATCAACTGCTACTCCCTCTGTTTCATATTGTAAGTCACTTTGGGTTTGTCCTAAGTCAAACATTTTCAAGTTTGCGTAAGTTAGGATAAACTCAAAGTAACTTATAATATGAAATGGAGGGAGTATTAATGATTTCATTATTTTTTTTCTCTCTCCATAAGCAGGCTGGTGATTATCTCCAACGGAGATATAGAATATTATTAAGGAGTACAATGGGCCCAATAGATATTTACTTGGTTAGGTAACACTTCATTCTTCTCTTGAAGCTTTTGCCTGAAAAGAAATTATCTGATGAACACCCTTATTATATTATCAGTCAATATAAGAAAATGGAGGAGCTAGGTGAAACTGCAACACCTCCAAGGCATGCAAGTGTTGTAGAGCCTCCCTCCATAGCAACAGAAGCTGGACATAGCAGCAAGCAGACCATGCCGTTGAATGTTCAGCAGGATATCCAGAAAACTCCGGAGCTTAATGCTTCACATGCTTTTGGAAGGATGAAGAAGATTACTCCTTCAGATGTTGATGTAAGTTATGTTCTAAAACATTTTTATGCAATTTAAATTAGAATTATATGGATTTTGCGTTTTATAAAAATAAATTCCTGTGCAGGGTGGCAGAACTCATGATCATGTCATTGAGCTAAAAACAGCATCCCAATTCACACATTTGAAAATTTTGATGCTGCACTAGCTGCATAATTTTGAACTCCCCTAGTATCTTGATTTTTAGTCAGCAGCTTTAGTTGAAAGCTCAATGTTACAGAACTTCACATATGGACTATTTAGTATAGCAGAAGTGCAAAAATATCTTAAATTGCTGATCATGTGCTTGACATAATTCTTGTTTAAAATAATAAACAGCTAAATTTCTGGAACCAATAACAAAAAATTACAAGCTCATTCTTATAGTTCAGTTATCTTACACTGCTATAGCACTCAATAATAGACAAATTACTTATGTGGTAGACTCTAACCCATGATATCCTTCTACACCTTTGCAGACTGATGCTGATTACTGGCTTCTCACCGATGATGATATCAGCATTACTCATATGTGGACAACAGCATGTATCCTTGATGAAATATAGTCATTGGGGTTTTTTTTTTCTCATATACTATAAGAGCTTACAAGTTGCACTGTGCATTGAACTTTGAAGTACTTTAACATGATAACCAGCAGAAATGCAGTGGGATCAGATTGACACCAACGACTTCTTAGCTGAAGAAATAAGTGACACCCCATGTGCACTCAACCAGCCGTCTGCTGCAGCCAGTAAACCTACAGGCGTGGGCTTCAACCATGGATAACCAGTAAGGTTTACTGCTAGACCAGATCTACTGGTGTCGATTGAGGTTATTCGGTATGACTTAATTCCTCCGGTGGTTTCCATGGGAGTCTGCATCCTTTCCCAGAGAACAGGAAGTGCAGGCGCAGCGTGAAGATGTACATACTGAGATAGTCAGATAGCCATTTTTTTCTGGATTGGCGGTATGGATCTGAAAACATATTTGCTTATCACTCCACTTATGATTTGATTACCCTCCTGTTCCAATGGTGATCGATATGATTGTACATAGAGGCGTTGCTGCGTTGTGTTATTTTTATAGCTCACTCAGGTTCTTTCTCCCAGCTTAAGCTACTTGGTAGGGTCAGTCTGTAAATATTTCGACTAGGGTGTACAGCATATGAGCAACCATTGTTCTATGCAAGTTTCATGCAGAAAATGTTTTAAAAAAAGGCTTCTGAATGTTCTGGCTGTGTACCTATGATTAATAACTTAATGAGTGTTTGAATCTGCACAACACCCATTTCTGCTAGTAGTAGTTTAATTCGGGATACACTAGATCATTATACTGTTTTAGCATGTGTTTGTACAAAAGTAGCAGCAGATTTACTGGGTAGCCCTCTACTTGAACATCTAAGCTTATACATACATGATTCACATACTACTAGTATATATACTTGTCATGATTCAGTACGAACGAGCCAAGATCAAAACGAATTCACGCATTCAAAGATCAAAGTATACTTGATGGATCAGTCGCCCCCCTTCTTGATCCTCCCAATCCAGCTGGCCACCACCGGCGTCAGCGCCACCGTCGGCGGGAACCTGATCGGCGACGCCGCCTTGTGCGCCGCGTAGGCCAGTGCGAACGTCCCCACCTTCCCTCCGGTCTCCCCCGTCGCGATCCCAACCTGCGGCAAAAAGCAGGGGAGAGCCTCGTGAGCCACCGCCGCCGGCCGGTGAGCCGCCGCAGCCCGTGCGAGCAGAGCAGGAAGACAGCTCACCTTGCCGAGGAGGTCCTGCACGTCGACGCCGGCGCTGATGAGGAGGTAGCAGAGCGTGAAGGAGATGAGCGAGAGCGTGATCGAGGTCGCCAGGTACGCGCCGCCGTACTTGGCCAGGAGCTCCTTCGCCTGCTCGGTCCTCGACTTCCTCGTCTTCCCCTCCTCCTCCTCCCCCTCCTTGGAGCTGAACACCTGCGGCAAATTCGATTGCGCTCACGATCGATTTGCTCTCCAACTCGACAAATATAGCTGCCTTGCGCTGCGTGCTTACTTTCCAGAGGCCGAACTCGAGGCCGTACTTCTCGGTGATCTCCTCGGCCGTCTGGGCCTCCCCCTCCTTGGTCTCCTGCACGGCGGAGAGCCGCCACCGCGGGGGCCGGGGAGGCCGAGAGGAGGCGAGCAGCCGCGGCAGCAAACGGTGCTGGTGCCTCGCCGTGGGCACGGCGGGGTTGGCGAGGAGGAGAGCCGCGGCCGCCATGGACGGACCACGCGCGCGGATGGTTGGACGGAGTGAAGCGAGCGAGCGCGAGGTAGAAGAAGAAGAGGAGATGTGGGGACGCGGAGGCTGGAGGGGATAGGGAGATGAGAGATCGAGCCGGGACCGCCTCGCCTCGCCTCGCCTAGCCGGCTGGTTTGCTGCCTTGCTGGTGGTAATTCACGGGCGATATGCTCGCGATGGACGGCTGAGATTGAGCTGGCCCACGGCGTTGGTGAGTTCCTGGGCTGGGTTGCGGGAGGAAAGCCCAGCCCACGAGGTGGCAAACGTGAGGCGGGAGCACGTGACAAGTATCCCGTTGCGGCGCCACGGAGCAGGGGAGCAACGGCATCTGATGGGAAAATATACGGGGGGACGTCTAAGATTCATTCATATTATCATGAGTAAAAATTTTATTGAGTAATTTTTTTGATTTTCACTTATAGTAACGTGGATAAATCTCAGACATCTATTTTTTAATTCAAAAGTAGTTTTCAGTTTTTCGCTACGTATTTTCCTGCATCTGACATACTACGCAACATGCCATGCCATGCCAGTATATAGTTTTGTGTGGCTTATCTGCATACGCGCATTGCTTTGTAGATGTTCGGTACACATATCGGTCGGCCCGATGGATAGTAAGGTTGTGTGGATCTAAACTCCAGTGCTTTTCCATCACATCAATCTGTCGTACACACATATTTTCAGTCATATCATCTTTAATTTTAACCAAAATCTAAACTTTGGATCCAACTAAACACAGCCTAAACTTTGCTCATTCTCATTAGAATTTCAAGCAGCGTCTGCGGGCAGGATTACACAAAGCAGACCATTTGCAGCACACGAGATTAACCAGTGTTGACGTCCCAACCATGTAGAGTTGCTTTGCTAGCTCGATCATACTTATTCGTCAGCAGTACTACAGGGTATAGCTAGCACACTTAAAAGTACAGTATTCTAGGAGTACAGTATGCTGTAAGCGATCTGCAGGTAGCTTTTAGCGGCGCCAGAGCCCGAACAAGGCCGTCGTACGTCGTCATCAGCCCTGCAGGCTGGGCAGCGTGTAAGCTACAAAAGGCAGAGAACCATCACACTTGTCAAACCCAATTCCCCTCGTATCACCAAAGAACATGTGCTCACTCCATTTCATCCGGATGGATAGATATCCAAATATGTTTTGAAAAATACACAAAAACATTTATATTCTGCAACGAAGGTATTATATACTACTCCTACATATGTTTTATATTATAAGTCACTTTAATTTTTTAAGTCAAATTTATTAAGCTTTGACCAAGTTAAAAATATTTTTAACATAAAACAAATAAACTGTCAAAATATATTTCATAAAATTAATTTAATGCTATAATTGTTACTACAATTTTTTTTTACAAATTTAATTAAACTTTCAAAAAGTTTTAACTTATAATATAAAATGGATAATAGCTAATATGGTCCCTAAAGTTTCGCTTCTGGGTCATTTTAGTCCTTAATCTTTCATATTGTCCAAACAAGTCCTTTAAATTTATCATGTGGGCTAATATAGTCCTTGGTCCTACCAAAATCGCCACATGGACATGCCATGTCACCTTTCTATGTAAAATCTATATGATTTGTCCAATTTACCCTTACGCATAGGTAAATAAAAAACAAAAGAAAAAAGTTAAAAAAAATATATGGTACATGTAAGAGCACTTCTCCGCCGGCGTCTTGCCGCACTTGCCCGCGGCGTGCGCGACCTGCCACGGAGCGGCGATGGCGGCGGCGGCGGCGGCCAGGAGCAGGAAGACGATGATCGGGGACGACCTCATTGTTTGTTCCTACTGCTAGCTAGCGTTCTAATTTCTGATTGCTTTTTGTACTTGTGTTCTACAGTTCTACTAGCTCGTTGGCTACTCTCGGCTCGCTTGGGAGCTGGTTATATAGTGCTGGGCGTGCGTGAAACCGATCGATCAGGAGCGGAAACGTTTTGACGGTTATGACACAAAAACGAGATGAACATATATAGATACCGGGGACACTTGGCAATCCCGGTCAATTAATGGAATAGGCTAGCACAGTAGCACTACGTGCTTTTAATATCAGGACGATACATGTGTAGAGATGGTTCTTAAAACGATGTGTAAATATATATATATTTTTTGAAAAACACAGTACAAACGCTCACAACGTGCGCACACTCAGCCCTATGAACGCACACACGCACACCCTACCACCTATGAGCACCTCCGGAAGACTGGGCCGGCATGTCTTGAGATTGACGAAGTCACCACAGACGCCTCGCTGTCGACGGGTACGTCGCCTACCACTGAAAGAAATTAGCCGTAAATGCGAGCACCCGTGTCAAATCTAGGATTTGAACCCGGGTGGGCTGGTTCCACCACAAGGAACCTAACCAGTTGAGCTATGCTCACTTCGCTATGTGTAAATATATTGTCTCAGAAGTTATTCGTTTGATATGGACGTGAATGATTCTTATAGTGACTTTATAAAATAAATGTTTTTATTCACAGCATTAATCAAACTCAACCTGACAATGGATGATACTCTCTGCATATATAGTGTCAGATGTGCTTACGATTACAACATGCTTGGTTTAGTGGATAGAATGGTTACACGCATTGTCTCGCTATCCCACTATGTAAAGTTACTAAAACACTGTTTCAAGATACTCCTATCTAGGTCCCTAAATTTAGGGGCTCCCTACTTTAGTCTCCATATTATTCTCTAAAGTCAGAGCGCCTCTATCCGACTTGTTAGTGATTGTGTCATCTAATCCTCCCACACACGATCTACTGTCTCTTTTTTTTGTCATTAGGATTTATGAACTTCAAAAATCAAACCTTATTATATTTTGTGTTTTAGCTTTCACCATTCGTCTAATCACAAGTTTTTTAGTTCAGTCCCTAATACTCGAGAGTTTAACAGTAAACACAACATTAATTTGACTTAAAATTATTGCTGCCTTGCTGGTGGTAATTCACGGGCGATATGCTCGCGATGGACGGCTGAGATTGAGCTGGCCCACGGCGTTGGTGAGTTCCTGGGCTGGGTTGCGGGAGGAAAGCCCAGCCCACGAGGTGGCAAACGTGAGGCGGGAGCACGTGACAAGTATCCCGTTGCGGCGCCACGGAGCAGGGGAGCAACGGCATCTGATGGGAAAATATACGGGGGGACGTCTAAGATTCATTCATATTATCATGAGTAAAAATTTTATTGAGTAATTTTTTTGATTTTCACTTATAGTAACGTGGATAAATCTCAGACATCTATTTTTTAATTCAAAAGTAGTTTTCAGTTTTTCGCTACGTATTTTCCTGCATCTGACATACTACGCAACATGCCATGCCATGCCAGTATATAGTTTTGTGTGGCTTATCTGCATACGCGCATTGCTTTGTAGATGTTCGGTACACATATCGGTCGGCCCGATGGATAGTAAGGTTGTGTGGATCTAAACTCCAGTGCTTTTCCATCACATCAATCTGTCGTACACACATATTTTCAGTCATATCATCTTTAATTTTAACCAAAATCTAAACTTTGGATCCAACTAAACACAGCCTAAACTTTGCTCATTCTCATTAGAATTTCAAGCAGCGTCTGCGGGCAGGATTACACAAAGCAGACCATTTGCAGCACACGAGATTAACCAGTGTTGACGTCCCAACCATGTAGAGTTGCTTTGCTAGCTCGATCATACTTATTCGTCAGCAGTACTACAGGGTATAGCTAGCACACTTAAAAGTACAGTATTCTAGGAGTACAGTATGCTGTAAGCGATCTGCAGGTAGCTTTTAGCGGCGCCAGAGCCCGAACAAGGCCGTCGTACGTCGTCATCAGCCCTGCAGGCTGGGCAGCGTGTAAGCTACAAAAGGCAGAGAACCATCACACTTGTCAAACCCAATTCCCCTCGTATCACCAAAGAACATGTGCTCACTCCATTTCATCCGGATGGATAGATATCCAAATATGTTTTGAAAAATACACAAAAACATTTATATTCTGCAACGAAGGTATTATATATTACTCCTACATATGTTTTATATTATAAGTCACTTTAATTTTTTAAGTCAAATTTATTAAGCTTTGACCAAGTTATTTAACATAAAACAAATAAACTGTCAAAATATATTTCATAAAATTAATTTAATGCTATAATTGTTACTACAATTTTTTTTTACAAATTTAATTAAACTTTCAAAAAGTTTTAACTTATAATATAAAATGGATAATAGCTAATATGGTCCCTAAAGTTTCGCTTCTGGGTCATTTTAGTCCTTAATCTTTCATATTGTCCAAACAAGTCCTTTAAATTTATCATGTGGGCTAATATAGTCCTTGGTCTCACCAAAATCGCCACATAGACATGCCATGTCACCTTCCTATGCAAAATCTATATGAATTGTCCAATTTACCCTTACGCATAGGAAAATAAAAACAAAAGGAAAAAAGTTAAAAAATATATGGTATATGCAAGAGCAAAAATATACCTCAAAATGGTGAAAAAAAAGAAGTATTTTTTTCTATGGTTATGTCTAATTCACCCTTATATTTATTTTTCTATGACCAGGAGCAGGAAGACGGTCAGGGACGACCTCATTGTTTGTTCCTACTGCTAGCTAGCGTTCTAATTTCTGATTGCTTTTTGTACTTGTGTTCTACTAGCTCGTTGGCTACTACTCTCGGCTCGCTTGGGAGCTGGTTATATAGTGCTGGGCGTGCGTGAGCGGAAACGTTATGACGGTTATGACACAAAAACGAGATGAACATATATAGATACCGGGGACACGGGAATAGCTATATTTATGGCGCCATATTTTTCACAAAAAATAGTCGGTATGTATTTACATTGTAAGTCCCTAAATTACATATGTAAATTTAATGTATTTATAATGTAAATTTCAAAATTACATATGTAAATCCCAAAATTACATAGTAATTACATGTGTAATAAGTGGTGTGTAAGTGAGGTGTAAATTTGTATAAAGTATAGTATGCATGCATGTAAAACCTTGAACTAATGAAGACGTTAAGCTTTTTTTTTTTACATAAAGAGAGTTTTATTGTTCTTAAACAATTACATCGAGATGATACAATTTCTCTAAGACCACTCTCGGCCTCTACATAGTTAGGATGCACACAGCCTATCAATATTATAAAAGAAAAGGAAAAAAGAGCGACACAACTGCTACAACCGTGCCGCAACGACTTACAACCATAAGTAATCTTCATCTCTTATCTCCACCAAAACAACACTTAGACTATCAAACGGAAGCTTTAATTAATCATGTTGATAGCCGCAACGTTAGCCTGCCATAGCAATATGCACGGACAGGATCGCATTGGCACAGGACAAAGGAAATCGGACGCTTCAAAACGCCGACTGTGATGGAGGAGAAAATATGTCGATACAATTCTAGCGATTCCGTTCTTAAAATGATGTGTAAATATATTATCTCAGAAGTTATTCGTTTGATATGGACGTGAATGATTCTTATAGCGACTTTATTAAATAAATGTTTTTATTGACAGCATTCTGCAAACTCAACCTGACAATGGATGATACTCTCTGGATAGTGTCAAATGTGCTTACGATTACAACATGTTTGGTTTAGTGGATAGAATGGTTGTATGAATTGTCTCGCTATCCCACTATGTAAAGTTACTAAAACAATGTTTTTAAGGAATTCCTATCTAGATCTCTAAATTTTGGGGCTCCCTACTCTAGTCTCCACATTCTCTAAAGTCAGAACACCCCTATCCGACTCGTTAGTGATTGTGTCATCTAATCCTTCCACACATGATCTACTGTCTCTTTTTTTGTCATTAGGATTTATGAACTTCAAAAATCAAACCTTATTATATTTTGTGTTTTAGCTTTCACAATTCGTCTAATCACACGTTTTTAGTTCAGTCCCTAATACTCGAGAGTTTAACAGTAAACACAACATTAATTTGACTTAAAATTAGGACAAGCCATTTATGTGCACAAAATAAGTGTGGCAGGTCGTGGCGTGTGCTATGTTTAACACAAGGAACGTGTGAGGGTGTGACGACACCTTCGCTTAATTAGTAGCGTGTGTACTGTGCAGCCTAACAAGTATGCCTTATGTGATGACCTGCAGGCCAAATGGCTAATGCACATGATACTTTGTTGCATGCGAGGTCGAACGTTCTCATAATTTAACAACATATGAAGTATGAAGATATTAGTTAGCAATGTTAGTACAAAATGGCCTCCGGAATTAGGGGAAAAGAATAATCTTAAGACCTTGTTTGGTTAATCCATGTGAGAGAGGGATTGGAGGGGATTTATTTTACATCTATTATAGTGTGGAATTATTCCTCCTATCATCTTCAATCCCCTCTAAACCGAACAAGACTTAAGAGTTATATACGTATGCCGCACAACAAGTTTGTAATTTTGTAGGAGTATCGCCCTATATTTCGTTTGAAGCCAAAGCAGCGAAATTTTTTGAACAATGCACCCCATTTTAGTTTGTTTTCACGGTGTTTTTCAGCGGAAGCAGCAAACGTGGGGCCTGGTGGTGGTGGATCCATCATTTTGCTCTGCACCTCCTATCTGTGATAGAGAAATTTGCGCCTCTGTGATGAACGATACATCTACTAGAAGATGGTGCACCAGTGTCCAGGTGTAGCAACATCGTCATTGTAATACATCAAGCAAAAGGGGACAACGAGATCCAAAGATATTATTATTACTATGGAGAGCAACTTTGTGAAAATATTACATATGTTTTTTAATAGATAAAATTGTTAACTTTTTTATCACATGTTTGATCATTCATCTTATTCATATAATTTACGTAATTATACTTTATTTTATTGTGAGTTATTTTATCACTTAAAATATTTTAAGATGATTTATATGTTATACGTTTGTATAAAATTTTTAAATAAAACAGTGGTCAAACATGTGTTCAAAAAATTTAACGGTGCCATCTATTAAAAAACAGAGAAATTATAATATAACTTAACTAAAAGATTAGTCAATCTTAATTGTGGCTCTGATTAGATTTAAAACAAACTCCTATATCATATGGTGTGTAGGGCACAACCGATATTGTGAGGATTAGTTGAAATCCCCTAATAGTTTTATGTAAAACAGACATATTTTTTTTTGAGAACTGATAAAAATTTCAAAAAACGATTGTGATAAGAAACACTCAATTATTCGTGCTCTAATAGAGTGGAAATCGTTGGCTCACATGGATGCGTCTAACGCACATCCGATGTTGTGAATGTTCAATATTGTGATTCGGGTAAGATCGTTGGCTCATTGTGCATGTGGCGCACATCCGACGTGTCAATTGGAGCGATCGTGGCTCGTAACAAGGATCACACGTGTGAACGTACCTAGTAGGCTAGTACCGTGGCTGCGCCCCTTGCTAAGCTTGCAAGCACTAGTATCAACCTGCAGGCGAGCAGCATGCACAACCGTCGATGATGCTCCTCTAACATAGTCAGAGAGGGAAGTGCGCCTCTTACATGTGGGTCTATGGAGAAAGATCCTTTGACGTTAAGTCAGAGAGACATGGTGGCTGACATATGGGTCCATAAATAATGGGTCCCATATATCAGTGACCATGTGCGCGCTGTACACTAACGTGAGAGGATTTGTTTCGTTTAAGCAGAGCACACAACCTCTGAATTTCTTCACTGTTACTAGTTGCATGTTGCCTCTGTTTCTCCTCTGCGGGCATAACGCATAAGCGAGCACACAAGATGTAAAAATGTTAAGCAAGTTTTTTTGAACTAAAAGTGTGAATCGATGAACAAACCAAGTTGTACTATTATTCAGAGAATTCAGGGGAGCGCCTCTGCATCCCTCCGAGATAATATGATCAAGTACACACTATCCTGGACTTGGAGAAACAACTCTACGGACTGAAATCACGAAGTCCACGGAAGATGGAACCCTTTTATTTGGTGTTTGACACTGACACTAAACTGCACGCACGCACAACAGCATACAGCTTTAGTAAGTAACACGACATAAACTCGATAGATTAAGCGGATGACAGACACGGCACCGGCACTGCATGCAGACTCTTTGTTGCTCATGGCAGAGTGTAATCTGTGAAAGAGAATTGAGAAGCAATCGATCATGTTAGATTGTTAGCGCCAACCAACTGAAAATGATGAAATACATAGATTGTTCGTGGCAAGAGTTGGCAGTTTGACATGTTGATTAGGCTGTCTTCTTCCCTTTTTGTTTTCAACTCTATCCCTCCTTTTCAAATTGTTAAATGGGGTTGATTTTTTACAAAAACTGTTACTATTTTTTAAGTTTCTAATTAATACTTAATTACCATGCGTTAATGACTAACACCGTTTTCTTTGCTGCTCCCGATCTCAGCTTACCTTCGCACTTGTAGCCGACGGGGCGGTCGGCGATGTTGCAGCGCTTGGGGATGGTGATGGCGACCTCGGGCTTGATCCCGGCGTTCCTGGTCGTGCTGGACAGCATGACGGCGCAGAGGCACTTGGGGCTCTGCTTCCCGATGGTGTGCACCGCCGTGCAGCACCCGCTCGACGGCGTCGACTTGGGGTCCTTGGCCGCCGACGCGCACGGCGCCAGCTTCAGCGCCATCTTGTCCGGCGGCGTCGCCCCGCACTCCCCTGCACCGTCCGCCGCCGCCACCACCACCACCCAGCGCGAGCACCACCACCACGACACCCCTGATCACCGCCATGTCGATCTCGATCAATCGATCGCTCACACACACGCACGCACGTCGCACTGCGAATAACTAGTAACTACCCTGTGTGTCACGCTGTCACGTAGTTTTTCGTTGATGGGCTTCATGGCTGCTGGTGCTTTATATACAGGCGTAGCAGGTGAGGTGACACCCCCCATGATGGTCGGGGAGAGTGGTGGAGAGAGCACTATCGCCTCACAGGCTCGCGGCGGCCAATGGCGGCCGTGCAAGCTCGGCACGCCGCGCGCGCGCGCATCGACCGAGCAGATAGCTCGGTGCGCGCGCTAGTGGGTGTGTGGGTGGTTGTCTCGGCCTCTCGTCGACGCGCGCGCGCGCCAGCGTTTGTGATGACGAACCTACCTCAGGTTCGCATACGGCCGTGCTCTCAACAACGCAAGCATGGCTGCATAGGAGCCTGAGAAAGCATCGATAATGTTCAGATCATGCACGTGAGAAAAAGCATGCAGCTGATATGATGTAATTTAGTTCACGTGAAAAGAAATCGACTAGTTTAGCGAGTACTAGTTTTGAACGTCCACTCCTTACTTGCATACTACTCAAATAGTTATAAAAAATTTTAAGAAAATATATTAACATGTGATATGTCACTCTACAAACATACATCTTAAAATTTAACTTCTACATATGACAAAAAAACATAAATTAAACTTACGAGTAGAAATTAAATGTTAAGTTACGTGTTTGTGGAGTGATATATCACATATTAATATATGTTTTAATTTTTATTAATTTATTTATAACATTTGAGCGATATGCAAACAACGAAAAAACATCCATACAAGAGTTTTGGTGGTGTGTCGTGGTGGTGTTGTCATCATTTCGTTATCGGCTAAGCACTTAGTACTAATTATAACCTACTAGGATTGTCAAAAGCACAAGTGTAAACGTGTAAGTATTCTGATGACTGATGAGAAAAAAGAGTGTAGGCGTGTTAGGTGTAGCCGTGTAAGCGCGGCCGGCCGGCACCTGTGCACAGCAACGGTGCATTGCCACAATCCCAAATTCGATGCTCCGTTCATAAGGGAGTGTCTCTAAAAGGAGAGTGCCCTCAAAATTGAAAAAGAAATTCAGATCGACGCTTCATCCTAGCCGTGTTGGGCAACATTATTACAAACTTAAAAATAGAATTGGACGAAGATTAAGGTAGTCTAACAAAAATAAAAGAGCCATTAACGTATAACTAAAATAGAGTTGGATATAGATTAAGTTAGCGTACGTAAAATGAAAGAGTCGATTAATTAAGTTTTAATTATTACAAACTTAAAAATAAATTTATTTAATATTTTAAAAAAATATTTTATAATTTTTTTTGTAAAAATATATTGTTTAACAATTTAGAAAACATACTAATAAAATCCTTTGGTAAAATCCACGTCTTAATAAAAAAACAACATGAGATATGTAAGCGAGAATGCTGGGCTAAGCCATGTGCCAACTGCCCATCAGCCCATGTGTGCCAAGTGCCCCTGTGCAGCGGGCGGTAGGCAATTCGCGGCGCCGGCCGTGGGCGTCGCGTCGCGTGATGGGAGAATCAGGTGGGTGGGACAATTGGGATGGAAAAAGTATACTTCGACTGTAACTATAGCTCGAGTAATAGGTATATTGACTCCTCCAACTATCAAAACCGGTACAAACAATGTTTCTCGGTGGTTTTGAAGGGGTGACGTGGCGCCTACGTGGCAGTATTGACCAAGTCTTTGTTCTACGTGGCGCTTACGTGACATTAGAATAAAACAAAAATAAAAAAAATAGGTGGGATCCATATGTCACTCACACAAAATAAATTGTATTGTGGGACCCACTGATATGTTGGACCCACATGTCATCATCCTCTAGCTCCTTCCCGGCTTCCCTTCTTCCTCCTCCCTCCCTCCTCTCTCCCCTGGCGTTTCTCTTCACCCTGGCCGGAGCGGCGGTGGCGGTGGGGACGGAGGAAGGGAGCAGCAGCGGTCTGGTCAACGGGAGGCAGCCGGTGGTCTGCTCGTGCAGGCCGGCCTTGCTGGTAGCGTCGTTGTCGCCATTGCCCATGGCCACGGACGCCGCCGCCGCTCCCTACCACCGGCAGCTCCAGCCCCTCCCCCGAGCGGACGGCAGGCGAACCTCTCCCCCACGTGCGGATGGCCGGCGAGCCTCTCCCCCGTGCGCGGACGGCCGGCGACCTCTCCCCCGCGCGCGGATGGCCGGTGCATGAGCCCCCCCGCGCCGGACAGCTGGCGAGCACCTCCCCCGCGCGCCGACGGCCGGCGAGCCCTCTCCACGCGCCGACGGTCGCGCGCGTCCCCCCCCGCGCCGACGGCCGGCGAGCCCCTCCCCCGCGCGTGGACGGCCAGCGAGTTCCTCCCCCGTGCGCTAACGTCGTCGCCGCCGCCACGATGCCTCAGTGCATCTCCCACTACCTCGCGCACCATCCAAGAGCGACATGGGAGGCGCTCTCCGCCGCCTTCCCCGCCGCCAACCAAGTCGACGCCGTCCTCCTCTCCCTTGCCAAGCACCGCCACTCCTCCTCCTCCCCGGAGCTCGTCGCTAGGAACGCGCTCATCTTCTTCTACTGGGCCGCCTCCTCGTCGCCATCGTTGTCGACCCCCCACTCCCTCTGCGCCTACTGCCTCCTCGTCCACCTCCTCTCCCGCACCGCCCTCGTCCGCCGCCGCTCCCCACCGCTGCCACCGCCTCTCCACACCGTCGTCGTCCCGAGGAGAGAAAGGCCGGGGGGAGAGAGAGACAAGGGAGAGAGGGGGAGGAAGAAGGGAAGGAGAGGGAGGATGACAGGTAGGTCACACATGTCAGTGGGTCCTACAATTGTTTTTGTGTGTGAATGGCATATGGGTCCCACATATATTTTTTATTTTTGTTTTTATTTTAATGTCACGTAAGCGCCACGTAGGACAAAGACTTGGTCAATACCACCACGTCGGCCAAAACCACCTCCAAAACTACGAGGAATATTGTTTGCACCGGGTTTGATAGTTAGAGGAGTCGATATACCTGGTTTTGTGGTTGGAGAACATGAATCCTACTCGGGCGATTGTTGAGGGAGTCAAAGTATACTTTTTCCATTGGGTATCGGTCCGTCAACCGGCAGAGGTTGGATTTTATGTGCGTCGACTAGGCTTTGGGCCTTGGGCCATGATTCAATCAAGTTCTCTTGAAGTACGTATTTTAGTTCTTTCTTTGAGAGAGGTTCTGTTCAGAGTCTCAATACCGCAAAGGCACCTCATATTTACGTCATAGGATTTTCTATAGGCATAGTCATATCAGGGATTTTCAAAAAAAAACAAAGGAGTGCTGTAATTCGTAGTCATGTATATGGGGTTTTCACATTTGGTTCAGTTCATCAATCTTCACACATAAGTTTACAAATAGACAACACAATAAACGGTTTTAATTTTATGCTTGGCTATTCTGAATCCACTAATGGATGTCAATGGATCAAAATCCATGGCCTGCCAAGAAGGTGAGGCGCCAATAAGGAAGATGACAAGGAATTGCGTGTGAAGAAAGAAACGGGTAGAAGATGGTAAGAGCAAGTTTAGAGGGATGGCCAAGGTAATGGAGGATTGGCAATGAGTGGCGGAGACGGGTGGGCCGGTGAGGGAAAAAAAAGAAGCGTTAGCACCAAAGGCTTAGGGATGAAGGAGAGCAGTGCATAGGATCAACAACAGAAACAAAGAATGGCAGAAGGCCATGCCGTTAGGAAGCAGGCGGCAATGGCGTGAACCATCGGAGACGAAGGAGAAGTGGGCCAAGAGAATCGCGTCGTACTTAAGGACAACTAGAGAAGATGCCCCAATGGCGGCATACTCATCAGAGATAGAGGAGGAGAAGGGAGCGGTCGGTGGGGCTCTCAAGGATGGTAAATGGGAAGCAAGTTTGCGACCAATACATAGCCAATAATTTGCTCAGTTCAACTAAAACTGTATTTTTTTTTTCAATAAGTTTGCGACCAATACATAGCCAATAATCAAATTAATTTTTTTCTTATTCCCTTTTTGCCACTGGGGATGAAAACAGTCACGGAAATTCCAGATCGACCGAGCACCATTTCCGCATGAGTGGTAAGTTCTACCTATTTATAAATTTTTAATTTTCTATTTAACATCATATTGCTATTTTGACTAAATAGCTAAATTGATAAATATGGTCCTCGTTTCAGAAGAGATGAAAGATGCTACTGTTTCTTGTAAGCATCCCTTTTTCATCCCTGCTGCCACTACTAATAGGCCTGATAAGCATTTTTTTAACACTCTCTTTCGTCCTTTTTTTTTTCTATAAGAAGCTGTGAACCCTCAATTCTTGGGTGGTCTTCTTTTCTTCTCAAGATAAAGATAAAGATTAAATTTTTTTTACGCAAAATGAGGTGGCATTAACATATGATTGAGTTTTAATTATTACAAACTTAAAAAATAGATTTATATAATATTTTAGAGCAACTTTCATATATAAAGTTTTCACACGAAATACACCGTTTAGCAGTTTAAAAAGCGTGCCACGAAAATTTTTATAGTTGGAGAAAAGAAAGGACCCAATGATCTTGCAAGATTCTTCCTGCTGCCTTTCCAAATCTTCGCCACCACACTCGAGTCAGAGAGATGCACAGCACAGGTAGTTGCCGCTGCCACAGTGCTACCTCCACACATGGCACGGTGCCACCTGCAAGGTCGTTTTCACATTTTCAGACCTCCACATGGTTGATGCCCGGTTGAATAGACTTTAGCGGTATTTCTTTAGATGATTTTTACATGAAAGATTAATGATCCGAAGCTTCTTTTCTGACAGAAAAAACAATTAGCAAGATTTGAGGTATGGACAATTTTTCCAGTTACATCCAGGAAGCAGTACACCTCGTCACCTCGTGCACTCCTATTGTACGTACCTCTAAAGATACCTCCTTCAGGCAGTTGAGTGAACTTGGTGAGGTGCAGACACAGCCGCAATACTCTGTTAGTAACGCTTAACCACTGTTATTCTTCAGTACTCCCTCCGTTCATAAGAATTAGATATATTATTTTTATTACCAAGATAAAAAAAATATATCTTTCATGTACTTCCTCTATTTTAAAATATAAGACACGGCTACATTTAATCCAAAGAACAAAAATAATTATTATCATCTTTTTGTATCGCTCTAAAAAATACAATGTACGCATCCAATACAATTAGAAATCTTAAGGGTGAAGGATTTAAATAATAATAATTTAGTGAAGATAAAGTGTAACAAAGATCAATTAGTGTATGCATGTACGCAGCCAATGAATATTAAGACGACTCACCGGGTTCCGATTAAACATTTAATTTATCTATTCATTTAAGTTTTAAATACATACAAACTACAAATGTAGCTAATTTATTTGAAAAAAACAAAATATGAAATAAATCTAATATTTTTGGAATGAGAGAGTACTAACAAATCATTGGTTCATCTAAAGTTAGCATAGTTGAGAACTCACATCAATACTACTAGTAGTAGTATCATTCCATCTTGAAACATAGGAGTACAAACGAAAAACGACTAGAGAAGACTGCACTGGAACAGATATCAAGCAAGTCGACAAAATACAATTATTTTAGCGAGATATCCAAGGTAAAATTTCACATTGGATCCGATACAGTGCATAGTGTCTACTGGCTAAGACGCTTGGACAAACTCGTTTAACGGAATCGATGGGGACTAAGTCTTGGATCCATCCGCGGGAGGGAGACCACCGTGCTCACAGGCCACGCCGCCGCCGCCGCCGTCACGGCCGGCCGGGCGCACCCTGCTCCGCGCGAGGAGGAACCCGAGGGCGTGGCCGGCGACGGCGGCGAGGAGCACCCCGACGTTGAACGACATGACGGCCAGCATCACCAGGTACGCCATCCCCATCCTGGCCGCGTGCACCGCCGTCAGCAGCGCCGCGGAGGACGCCGGCGCCGGCCGCCGTCCGAGGAGGCGGCGGCGGCGCCGCGGCGGGCGAGGCGGCGCGAGAGCACGGAGAGCCCTCGGTGAGCGCGGCGAGCGCGAGCACGAAGAGGGGCAGAGGGCGTACATCCCGGCGCCGCGCTCCGGGCCAGCCCGGAACAGGACCCGCGCGGTCGCCCCAGAAGAAGGTCATGTGCATCATCATCTCCATCTTGTGCTGCGGCGGCGGAGGAGCCGCCGCCGCCGCCGTGGCGTGGCCGGAACGCGGCGGCGCCATCGCCATCGGCCCCATCCCGTCGTCGCCCATCCCCTCATCTCTGCTGCTGCTAGTGTGTGTGCGCGCGCGCGCAAGGTGGCGGCGTGGCGCGGCGAAATATATTGCAGCGGCAGGTGGGCGCGCGCGGGTGAAACGTTAATGGGATCAGGGGATCGCGGTGGGCGCGCGCGCACACAGCGTGGCGAGTTTTTTGGGCGTCGCGCTCGTGACTGCACTGAACCTGAAGCGAAAACAACGAGCAGGAGGGGAGGATGGATGGGACCCATCGCGTCGTGGCTATGGCTATCGGGGGTATCAGCATCTGAGGACAGTTGCTTTTTTTTTTTTTTAGAGAAGGTTTTTTACCCGGCCTTATATCCAACCGGATATATGCAGCCTTTTTTTTTAATAGGAACTTAGCCTATCGAACAGGGAATAGCCCTCAAATAACCCAATCTGAAATTCGCTCCTATGGAGATTTGAACTCAGGACCTTGGGGTGCTACTCAGGTCACTGCAACCACTAGGCTACATGCCCTTTCACATCTAAGGACAGTTGCTACCGCAGCACAGCTAGGATTCCAGATAGACAGTCGTGTCAACTTCTAATCCCCGTTGCGCTGTATGTGTGTGGGGTGTGTGCAGTGTGCTAGAGGATACTGAATTTGACACATTCTAATACTACGAATCTGAATATATTTTGTCCATATTTATTAACTTTGTCCATATTCATTGTACTAGAATGTGTCATACCCTGTCCTAGATTTGTTTTTTTTGACAGAGGAAGTAGTATCTTCTTTCACATATTATCAATAAAAAAACTAAAATACCTTTGCTTTATCAATGTCAATGCAACTATTTCTCATTTATCTAATTCCAATATAATTATTTCCTACTTTCATCAGTTTTGATGCAATTATTACTTTAAAAATAAATTTATTTGAAATAATAGAAAAAAAAATAAAAATTAACTTACTGAGACGAAGGAAGTACTAGTACATATGCACACAGCCAGGCCATAGCCAGGATTTGGAAGGAAGCTTTCTAGCTTTGGCCCTATTTAGATTTCAACTTTTTTCTTTAAACTTTTAACTTTTTTATCACATCAAACATTTCTCACACACAACTTCTAATTTTTTGTCACATCGTTCTAATTTCTTCAAACTTTTAATTTTGACGTGGAACTAAACACAGCCTTTCTTGAAAACTTGGAATCTCACGGTTACGGAGGGGGTATTTAATTGGTTTGTCCGTTGCAAGCAAGCTACAAACGCTATCGTCTTTGGTGGTGGTTCAGTGGTTCACAGTTTCCACTAGAAGCTATGCTATGTTGGGAATATTTTGATAGGAATGCCAAACAAAAATGTTGTCTTGTTGCGCGGTGTGCTCCGCTGGCTTATGCTCGTCTCGGTCCGTTTTACTTTGTTCATGGTTTTGCAAAAGTTTCCTTTTACTTATTTTGGGACGGAGGGAGTACTATATATAGAGAGGGAAGAGTACAAATATGCTAGGACAACTTGTAATTCTTACACTTTCCCCGTTCCAAAATATAATTGTTCGATTGGATGGAACACATCCTATTGTATATAGGTTGTGTTCTATCGCATAAAAAATTTAACGTACGGAGGGAGCACAAGTAAGCAAAAATACATTATATCTAGCGAGCATCTAGGCTTAGTGAGAGCAATACTGTTGGAATTAATAGATGGGCTAAGACCCATTCGAAGATTAATTCTTTGGAAAATCACAAAAGCCCACCTCATGAGATGGCATGCATGTGGAGTTTAGTACCACCTTACTTATTCTAGGAGAGGGGGACCTCCGTAAAAGAGAGGATGTCCTCCTAGCCACTTGAAGCATGTGTGGTGGAGAGAAGAGGGGGAACACGAGCGCTCGCTCGCCTCGCCGGGCCGGGCAGGCGGCGCGCGTGCACGACGTACGCGTCCTTTTGCAGTTTTGTTTTGGAAACATTCCGAAAAATCCGGTGCGTGAAAACGGCGTGGAGTCCGGATAAGTTATGCGCGACTTATTCGGTTCGGTTACGCGGAGTGGAGATCGTGCGGACGCCCTGATCAAGCGACCTATCTCTATGTAAACGAGCGCAAGCCTTCACGCAACACACGCGAAATCAATCTAGGGTTTGCCTCCTACTCTGTACTGTGCCGTCGCTCGTAGACTACTCCATCCCGCTCGCCGGCGTGCACCGGCGATTGGGTGAGCAGATCTCCGGAACCTCTGCCTTTGACGTCCTGCAACGGGAGAAGGCGGCAATAAGGTTTTTGGGAAGCGCTTCGCGCGACTGCTCCCTGTTCTTCCGCGACGGCTCTCCTTCCTCTCCGCTCGCATGCTGCGCGCCTTCGTCGACGCCCCCAACCGCGAGTAGTTCCTGCCGAGCAATCGGTCTTTCCGCTACCTCGGTACGTGTTCGACATGTTGCGCATATTTGATATGTTCATGTTTTACTGCTTAGTTTACATGTGTAGATCTAATGATGCGTTCATGCTAGTTCACATCTGCAATGTCATGATTTATTTATGAAATAAATTAAATCATTATGTGCTTATAATTTTAACAAATACAACAATACTAACAAAACATAGATAAACATGTCGAGGGAGAAAATGTCAATTTATTTTTTAAAAAATGATTAAAAACCTATCCTCTACATCCAAACTCACATAGCCAAACATACATTGTCAATAGTACTTAGCATCACACCTTACATAAGAATAACACCACCGACCAAATAAAACAAGGGTACTTAGACTACAACACCTCACAACGAAATCGTCTCGTGAATAGAAGCCAACTAACAAAAGATGACAAAAGTGGATATTAGGTCTCCAACCGCTTACTCAAGTTCCACGCAAATCTGGAAAAGAAATCCCAAACTCTAGCCTCCGGTAACTTGTGCATGTGTTTAACCACATCGCTATTCTCCTCGTTAAGCAACAATGACCACTAGCGCAGTGGGTTCACCTGAAAATTACCTACAAAGAGGGGAGTTAGTACTTAAACCATTGAAGATTATATCATTACTACAAGGTCTTACCGTCCAACACAAAGCTACGGCACCTATAAAAAGTTAACATTTATTCTACGTTGTAAACCACCAAGCCAACTATGAAAGATATTAGCAATGGACGAGTGTAAACCCACCATAACATAAGTAAAAATATTTGACAAATTAAATCCTAAGGTATGTTAATACCAGTTTCTACGGAACAGAGTAAAAATCCAAAATTCACCGTAAATTGATCCATTACACCGAATCTAAATACTAGTATTGTTGTGCTTGGCTTTATTTTTCTTTTAAATCCAGTTTTAGGTGTTGGCCACTTCGCCCTGTAGCCTGTTCGGCGCGGTTTCCAGGCCGCAAACGAACCGAAGCGCCTCCGCTAGCTGCTCAGCCCACAGGTTGGTTCGGCCTGCAGCCCATGTATCTCTCAGCCCCAAAGCCCATAACAATTCATTAGTTAGATCCGGCCATCCGGGCTCTCCAGCCAGCCTCTCAAACTCCCAATCAATCCTAGCGCGACCTCGTCAACCGCGGCAGCAGCAAACTGAGCACCTGGACGGCTCGACGGCGGCGAGCTCCGCACGAGTCCTCGATGGAGATCGATGCTTTCTCAACCGGCCGCGGATGATTGGTGAAACCTACTCCCTCCATTTCAAAATATTTGACACTGTTGACTTTTTAGCACATGTTTGACCGTTCGTCTTATTTAAAAAAAATTGTGAAATATATAAAATTACATGTGTACATGAAAGTATATTTAACAATGAATCAAATGATATGAAAAGAATAAATAATTACTTAAATTTTTTATTTAAATATGTTCGAGAAAAAAATAATATATAGCTTAGAACATTCATCTAAGTAACTGCAGTTAGAGAATTGTGTTTTAAGGAAAAACCATCGTTTAGAGATGATGAACAAGTAATTTGCAACGGCATTAATGATAGGGAAATGAGATCTAAGCAAGAAAATAAAAGCATGATTGGTTGTTGTTAGCTATAGCGGACTTCTACCACTACCACTATAAGAGTATGGATCAAAAGATAGTGTATTAGAACTTAGTGGTCGTATAGCTTAGTGACCGTCACTTATAGCAGCTGGTAAACTATAGCTTTGTTGGGTTGTTCACTGTACTTAAACTACGTTCTCTGTCTATGGATAGAGAATTTATAACGTCACGTTAGCCTTTGTATCATATTCATTTAATATGTATTTATAAATTTTATGCTATGAAATGATATAGGTAACTAAATATGCTAAATTTTTAAATTTTAAGTTGAAATTTGATCTAGGATTTAATATATAATCTAGGTATAGTAATTTTTTAAATTCCCGGCTATGGAACTTAGCGCCTAGAAGGCTACAATAGCACCCCTTAGAGCAGGTACAATAGCAGCCGCATAAGCCCAACCTATAAAAATATTTTAAAGAGATTGTAAAGAAGGAGAGAGAGCAGCAGCATGCTACAGATCTCCATAGCCAGCTGCAGCACAGACTCCAAAGACGTAATGTGTGTATGAACAGGTAGGACCATGATTAAATAGTATAGTAAGCAACTATTGATCATAATTGACTATTACAATTGGCTATAGATGATGTGGAGCTAGTAGTGGTCTGTACTATTATCCTTGCTCCTTATAAGCACCACCATCTACTCAATACATTAATCCGTGACCATTTGCTAGTTCTAATTTAACTTAGGGCTGAAGCATAGTTATATTGTGGTATATTAGTTTATGCACTTCTATTTAAACATAAAATATCCTATGCTAGCTTTTTTTTCCTTTGGAAACTTATTCCGATACTATATGTTGAATCCAAGCTAGGTAGAATATTGAGATGCACAACCAACAAAGCAAAAAAGCCCAAAAAACAGAGGACATTCGGAGTATCAGCCCAATAATGCAGGTTAGTTGTCACATCTTCCTCCCAGATAAACCAAACTAACAACTAAATTATTGATTCCTCAACAAGCTCACTTTTTTTTAGGCTTTATGCTACTAGTAATATTCGCAAATCGCTTGCTCATCCAGTTCATCACGAGTCCTTAGTTCGGTGGGCCCCACTCGTCAGTTGACCATCAAACGCAACCGGACAAGGCAAATCCGTAATTACCCCCTGCCCAAAACCGCCACGCACGATACCTACCGCCCAGAGAGCGGCGGAGAAGCAGCGAGCTAACCACCTGCTTGCCTCGTCCGTGTCCTCAGCTAACCACGTTGGGCCAAGCTTACGCGAGCAAGTTAGAACAGCCAACGACAGAGCAAGGTACTTCACGCCATTACCTTCACTTCTCTGCCAGAACTCGAGAAGAGGATTTGCATTTTGTCGGGGCAGAGATTGAGATCCTGGCCTTCGAATTCGACGCCTCTAGTTGAGATGTCTGTTGAATTCTCCTGCACGAAACCGCTCACGTGAGTGTGCCCCCCAACCCTTCCTCGCCGACTTCTCCCAATTCTGGTGGGGAATTCACCGGTGCCGCCTCGCCGGCGCCATGGCCCATGTGCTATGGGAATCATTGATTCCATCTGCTTTGAGTTGTTGGGTGGGTGCAGGGCGCTGTTCGGGTATTGCTAGGCGGCGTTGGAAGTGCTTCAAGCGATCGCGCAGCGGCCTGGCGGACGGCACCATTCTTCCGTTCGGTGCCAATATGTACTGACTTACTTGACTCAGAAACCCTTAGCTTGCGAGTAATGTTAGTTCAGTTGGTGTGTTCAATTTGGTCTCCGGGTGATAGGCTGATGCTTAGAATCGTCGTTAATCGAGGTGAATTGGGTAAACCATATGACATAAGAACGGGGATTTAATTTCCTGCTATCTGGCGTACATAAAACAGCTGGATAGAGCATATTAGGAATGGGACTAATATGTTACTCTGCATCGCTGATGCGAATCAAGTTACCAAATCCTCATCGTCACTTTCCGAAGTGCTTTGAACCTATGGGGATCTGAAACACCGTATTCTTACTTGTTTAGAGAGGGCTGAAACACCTTGCAAAGAGTTGACCAATTTCAAGGCAAATCTTGCAGGGCATCATACTAGTAATCCTATCATATTCGATGATATCGCTTCGGTGGCCTGACCTCCCCAAGTAAGTAATAATCACACAAACCACAACTCATCAGCTGTGGCCTGTAATCTGCCTCCCTTAACTAAAATCCCCTTCATTTGAATGACAGGATACCAATTGTACTCTTGAACTCAGAACTTCGCCTTCCTCGTCTACCTTTGGTACCCCCAGACAAGGTATGTAATTGCTATGTCTGCAAACACTTGGTCCAGCAACAAAGCTGCAGCTAACGCATGTCCTGATCGATGTCTGAACTAAAAACAAGATTTGCCACAAAACTGCCAGCTGCACCAATAACTGCATCTCCTAATCATATCTGGAAATTCTAACTAAAAACGAGATTTAATTTATTGCAACACTGAGTTCAGCAACAAAGCTCAGCTGCACAAAAAGGGCATCTCCTGACCACGTTCTGAATTAAATAAGATTTTGCTTTGTCGCTCTGAATCAGGGAACTTGACATCGTGCTACGACACCTTCCTGCGCCGCTTGGTGAGTGCAAAGTTTACCCCAGCCCAACATCGAGGAGCGCTGCCGCTACCTGCGTGCCCAATGCCGGCGACATTCTCATCTTCTACCTCAAGAACTTCACCGATAGGGCCTACGATCTCTTCCTCCGGGATGGAGTAACATCCGTTCCAGACGGCACGAGGCTCAAGAACGAGGTTATGTACCCAGTTACTCTCCGTCCCATATCGTAAGGTGTTTTAGTTTTCATCCTTAAGTTAAAAGTTATCTAACTTTATCCAAATCTAATAAGGAAAAATCATACTTTAACACTCTACTCTCACCAAAAAAAACTATCAAGACATATTTTCATCTAGTGTTATTTTAATGAAAACTAATATTTGATATTGTAGATGTTAGCACATTTTCTTTACAATCTGTTAAAGTTAGAAAAGTTTACCCCCCATAGCACGAAAAGTAAAACACCTTACAATATGAAAAACAGGGAAGTAGTAGTACACATAGTTGGGAACCATGTCATCACAGGTTCCGGAAATGCTAACAGTGCAGTCAAAGAATTCAGGGTATGTAACAGTGCAGATGTGTAACTATGTTGGCAATGCGTTTGCTTTCTGCTGTGCAGCGCGTGGTTCTCGTTCGGCAGGCGGACCGGGCAGAGAGTCTAAGCTACCGTATGATGATATGTCGCCGGCGGTGGCGTCGGAGAGCACGGCGAGCGCACCGGCAAAAACCCCCCCCCCCGGCGGACCCGATACTAACGGGCGGGATTCAGTAGAGAGAGGTGCACAGGTTGGAAAACTAGTTGAATTAGGCAGTGACAATATAAAAAGGCCCGCAAAGCAAAACTTCTCAAAAACATGCAGTGTGTATAGTATATAAAATATAGGACAGGTGAGCACTGATCCATACTCTGGTATATATAAGCTCCTCACAATTTGGCGTTGCAGGTTGGCTAGTGGTTTTCCTGTTGTGATTTGTGCCCGTCTTGGATAGACTACATATTCAGCGATGCAATGAGTTTTGTATTGAGCTAACTCCGAAAATTTACCTTTGATCATGTCATGAATACAGAATGGAAACAAACAAACCAAATTATACTGTTGATAATGGGATAAACAAAAAAACAATATATACTTGATGATGGATAAAAACGGTTTTTTTTTTTTTTTTTTCGCATGGAGACTCCACACAAGTGGAAACAAACCATGCAAGAGACTCTCCACGAATTGAGAAGCATACAACGGAGAAATCAGTAACCGTTTTATTTATAGATTTCGCATGGCCAAATCTATTCATCAAGAATACGCATGCAAATCTATTGAGAGAATTATGGAATAAATAGATTTCGCATGCAAATCTATTTCAAGAATTATGGAATTAGTAACTAACTAGTGCTAACTTATAGGATTCTCGCATGCGACATCTATGCCAAGAACTGTTCCTCGAAAAAAAAAATCTATTGCAAGAAAACTCATAGGAATCCTTGACTAATCAATATAAGTACCGCTGGCAGATTCCTCCTCGACCTGATCAACCTGTTCGCGCCGATGATGCCGGCCACGAACCCTAGGCAAGGCAGACGTACTCTATGACGAAGCGGTACACCGCGCCGCGCGCGGGTCCCTGAGCGGCCCCGGCGATCGCGACCCGGTGGACGACGCGGGATGGGGGCCTTCGTACGCCGTACAGCCGCGACACGTCGACGCCTAGGAGCGGGTCGCTAGATGCCGGCCTCCGGCGGCCGGCGGGCGAGCTCTTGTACCCTAAACGACTCGTGCGAGCCGATCAGTCACTCGAAGCCACGTAGCCCGGGCGTCGTTGTGGCATCCGCTTGAAGTAGGCGGTCTGCGCGCGGCGCTGACGGCCAGCGGCACAGGTCTCCGTAGGAGTGCCAGCCGCCGCGAGATGGCTGCAGCGCGCCTGCCGCGCTAGCCGCGCGCCGCCGGCGGCGCTCCGGAGGAGGAGAAGTTGTTCGCTGCCATTGCTGTCGTCTTGGTGGCGGCGGCGCTCGGCTGGAGGTGTGGCGAGAGGCGCGGCTGCGAGTTAGGATGCGCGCATGGAGAGGAAAAGGGCGACAGTACGAAGACTTTTAGGAGTTAGCCGATCGATGGGAGAGATTATAAGAAAGAAAGTGTGTAAAAGATGGAGGGCGGGATGTAGGGTTGATTATGAGAGAGGGCAATCACAGCCAACTCTGTTATCGTGGAGAGGGGGTTAGTAGAAACGCATACTTCGCTATTTCGGTAAAGGCGGGCCGTTAGATAGAAAATGAGTGTATTACAGTTATTATCGCAACCCGGTTTGCGCGCGCGCGTCAGACAAGAAGATGATTGAAACTCAAAAATTCGATGAATCACAATCATCAACCCAAAATAGATGATTGTATAATAATGTGCCAAATCGAAAATACTTCCCTCCGTTTCAAAATGTTGACATCGTGATTTTTAGTACGTGCTATTGACCATTTTCTATTGTCA
>CM020183.1:8981183-9002571 GCA_009805545.1 Oryza longistaminata
GGGGGGGTTGGGTAGAGGCCGAGGGAGCTCGCTGGAGGGACATCGCCGTCGCTCGACTGCGTCCCCTCTTCTCCACCGGGCCAATTCGCTGGAGGGAGGAGGGGATTCGTGGGAGTGCCATCGCCCGCTCCACTCTACCCGTGTGCGCTCGTGTGGGAGTAAATAGGAGGAGGCTCGCTGTGCAAGATTTGTTCATCTCGCGTGCGGCGATTAGGACACCCATAGAATGCATTTCAAGCAACATAATTTCTCTCAGCACACAGGTATTTATCTTGGTTAGTTTGTTATTCTATCTTGCTGAATTGTTTCAAAAGTTCTCATAATTATTTGAGTGACATGAAAACAACGAGAGGTACCGTTGAGAGTTTAGAATAATTCTCCATAGTTAATCTAAAGTATAAGATCATAATTAAGTTCAAAAAATGTAACCGTATAATATCATATGTAAAAGTCACATGATACTGAAAAATGTAACGAGAGGTACCTAATATTCGTAGCTTTACAGAAGGATGCAGGCGCATGTGCATACTAGATTTACGAATACAGTGTGCGATGCAATCGTATATGTGACTTTCTCCGGGACGTACATATAACTAACATTACTTTGTTTGTGCATCCCGCAGCATCTTCAACGAGTTGCAGTCGCAAGACATGCTGACAGTCAGTATCTGGAACATAAGAAATATGGTACTCGTTACGGCCTCCGACTTGTTGACGTTGCCATTGTCGCCCTCATACATTCATGTTGGGGAGGGGGTGATTGCTCATGCATTTACTGCAGTACTAGCGAACCCGGTCCTTCTGATATTCAATATCCTGCTATTATTCAACCTTTATGGTCCTATCGTGTGCATCGGCCTCTCGTCATGGCGCCCGAGGCACCGTGATTACCAGGGCCATTGGGACAAATCCTCATCCACATCCATTTTTATTGGAGAAGCGAGCAGCTTAGCGAACCTGACGCCAGGGCTGGACTTCTTCTACGTCCTGGTTCTGTGCCAGTGTGTGCTCTACTGCTTCTTGATATGGCTTGTCATGTGCGAGATTACCCTCTCCGTTAGTTTCTCCGAGCAATGCATGTTCCCAGAAGAGTGGCACGTGAAGTCAGTTAGAAAATACCTTCAGTTCACTCGGAAGAAATGTGCAAGGGACCCTGCTCCGCTTGCTGAGAAAAGGACTTTTCTCAGCTACGCAGCAGGGCTGCTGGAGTCTGAGTCGCAGGAAGAATGCCTATGGGGAGCAAGGATGCTAGACAGGCTCATGAAGGATGGGGAAGATGCGAGTAGCATTATTCTTCGCTCCAAGACCAAGATACAGAGTCTTGTCGATAAGCTAGGGAGCACACAAACAGGATCAGAGTCAGAATCAGATGGCAACAACAACAACATAGAGATGAGAGTGCTCGCCGCGAGGATTGTGGCGCATCTCGCCGGCGGCATCCAGCTCAAGCACTTCCCTGGAGCAATTCAGTCCGTGTCATCATTGCTCGAAACAACCGTCCAGGTCCAGCCACTCTGGAACAATAATCTGCATGATGATGATCAGCTCTTACCATCTGAAAGAAGAGATCGGGAATGGGCTCGTAGAAAAGCAGAAAAGGAGAAGAAGAAGCGGCGTGAGAGGAAGAAGCCAGAAACCATTGGTGATCCAGGTGATGGCATGACGCATAACGACAACGATGGCAAAGAATGGGAAGAAGAAGAAGAAGAAGTAGGCTGCAACGAGCTGATCCTGCAGGGCCTCAGGATTCTCGAGGGGCTGGCCTGCGACCCACACAACTGCATGGACATCTGTGCCGCTCCGGGCCTCCTCGAAAAGATCACGGTGCCGCTTTACTCCGCCACGCTCATCGAAGACGTCGACAAGAGCGAGCCGTGGGCTGACATAGCAAACAGCTCGCTCAAGGTGGTGCACCACCTCATAACCCACGCCGTTCCAGGCACAAGCCTGCGCCATAAGATCTCCTCCAATGAACAGGCGGTCACCAACCTGCTAAACATCCTTCTGTCGACGTCACCAGGGAAACCAAAACTGCAAGAGCAGCAGGTGCGAGCCACAGAGATCTTCACTCAACTTGTTCTGGATTCTTCTCTCGACATCACCGGGGAAACCAAAGAAAAGCTCGTCAGGAAACAATTGCAGAGCTTCCTCACCACTGATAGAGGGGAAGATGAAGTACAAGTACAACCAGTTCCTCCTGCTGCAACCAATCCCAACAACAACAACAACAACAAGATGATGATGATGATGAACAAGACCATCAAAGCTACAGCTGGGGAAACACTGTCAATCCTATCATCAAAGAGTGAAGTTATCTCTATGTTCATCGTGAGGGAGCGTACTGACATCGTTGATCGTCTCGTTGGAATGCTTGATGCCAAGTACAACACCAGACACAGGACAATATCAGCCGAGATCTTGGAGAATCTTTGCACCCACTGTAAGGAGCACGTCGATCAAACTTTCCTCCAAAAGGTGCGACAAAAACCTAACTCTGTTTCTCGATCTCTCACATTTCAAGAAACACTCATGTCTAAGTGTCTAGTGGTTTTACCTAATGCATCACCATTGTTTCTAAAACAAAAGGTTGCATCACCGTTGCAGGTCCTCGATGAAATACAGAAAACACATGGAACAGAAGCATCTGCAAGAGCAACTTCTGCACGGGGAGCCAATGAAGAGAACCGGGAAATTCGTTCGCAGGTAGACGATGAAGAGATGCAACGTGGCCGGCAGGCGCATGGAAACGCATCAAAGCAGAAAGGCCAGAGGGCCCATGACATGGCATCCGATCAAGAAAACGAGGATGAAGAAGCCGACATGAAGGAACTGCAAGAAGCGTTGCTATCCCTGACCTTGGTGATGCATGACAAACTGATCGAACTAGAGAGAACGACTGGTAATGGAGGTGCGTTTGTGGAGTTGCTCAAGTCTATCATAGACGAGAACTGTCAACGTCAGGCCACGCCTGTCTCTCTGAGGATCGTCAAGCTCTGCGGCCAGATTGCTGAACCTGTTGGATGTGCTTTGGATCGGTTTGGCACAAAGTGGAATTACAAATTGGAATGGGATTGAATCATACCTTGATCTCCCGGAGTTCCCATTTCTCTGTTGTTTGTTCCTCTTTCTTTTACTCTCGTTTGGAAGCACAGAGAGAATTGTGTCTCGGTTCTTCCCTGTGTTTCAGTGGCTTGCTTGATCGGGTAGCTAGAGAAATCTCTCTATTAGGGTTTAACTCTTAGGTATTGATCTCTATTTATAGCCACTGCACATAGGGGGAACCGGCACTAGGGTTAAGGCGGTAATCCCCCGATCGGGGATGTTCTTGAGGGGTCGACTACTGTAGCTATTGTCCCAAAAAATATCTCTCTTGCCGACTTTCTTTTAGCCGCAAGATCACATTTTGCGTTCACACTAACAGAACCAATTATGCGCCGCAACCGCTGCACCAGTGATCAGAAGAAGGAATTCATGAAGTCACTGACCAAGGCCACGAAAACCATGGTTAACCTTGAAAGCTGCGTGCTTTTCACTAGAACCGACCGTGGAATGGAGAAGACCGCCAGGCCTCTCCTCTCTGATATTGAGAAACGACTGAAAGTGTTGGTTTCCTAGAAGTTCGATGTTGTCCTTCGGTTTTAATTACTTATCACTTTTGTTGTTCTAAATCAAAACAATTAATTAAAGCCCAAAATGTACATTATTCATGGAACAAATTGTAATTTCTATGCTACTTCCGTGAGTGATTGTAATAATGAACTTAGAGTTCTAGAATGTGAATGCTGTTTTCATCTACTTGAGCTTATGCTCACTCAGCGTCTGTACACTCTGCTCTGAACCGATGACTGTTACCGATGACTAAATAGGATCATCTATTTAATCAGTGGATATATCAATATGTTGCCCAACTTTTTAAACCACTAAACGTGACCAACATCTGTTTGTTGTCTTTTTCTTGACATAAAAGAAAATGTTCTAAGATGAAGTAAATAATTATATATTTTTTTGAATGTGACGAACATAAAACTAATGCCGTCTTCAGTGGCGAAGCCAGTATTTGAGGTTGGGGATATTGGGTGGGGATAAGCCATAAGACTGAATAATTAACCATTAACCAATATCAATAGCAAATGAGGCCAAATAGTCTAATGACTCTCTCGCTCGTGGCCCGATCTTCTGTTGAGGGGATAACTCTCGCTTTGATTGAGTGCAACGTTTACGACATGGCTACCAACCAGAATAAGTCCAGGACACCGTGCAATTGCTACTCCACAAATGATGTCGTACCAACCGTGACGCGTGGTTGATGATTCCTGCAATATAAACGAGAACCCTGCAAGAACAAGATAAAATGTAATCTAAATATTGCGAATAGATAATTAAGCACAAAGGAATAGTTGTGATTGAAGAGGTACATCTAATTGACTCAGCAATCAACACACCAACTATTGGAGCCTCTGAATCTATATAGTAGTCAACTAATCGAGTGAGGACTAGAGACAAGGTGAATGATACTTGACAAAGTTGAACTAAACAAAACCCAATCTATCTATCTATCTATCTATCTATTATATACTAAAAGTCCATTAAACTTCCTACAAACGCTCTTAAGTCGCCATGTGGCAATCCTACAAACGCTCCTAGATCGCCACATGGCACTATCTAATCTCACCATTGATTTTCACTTAAATTGGTGGTCCCAATATTTTAGACCATTAGATTGCATCTGTTATTAAAAAATAATACCTTCCTTCTACGGGAGAAATATATAAGTGTTGCCTAAAGGATAAATACCTTCCCCACGTACGTACGACTAAAAAAAAAGCTGAACCATTGTTTGCCGCCGTACGTACGACAAAGAAAAAAAAAGCTAAACCATTAATTGTTTGCCGCAAGAAAAAGAAGACCATGTGCATGTACTTATCTACTTATAAGATAGAGAAAAATAAAGGAAAAAAAGAACGTAGTACCGTTCCAAAGAAAAATCGACGTTATTTCATACAATTTACAAATTTACGCAAATATACGTAGTTAAATTACACCTATAATATATAAATATAAAATATCCAATCAACGCTCTTTAAACATTCCATCTTTTAAATTATTTTAAATTTATATCCAATTTGTGATACTATTGTATTCCTTTACTTAAAATGTCTATGATCCAAAATACATCACAGCACCAGCACATGGGACTTACATGTATATAATTGATGTTATGTTATCTTTTTTTTAATAATAAAAGTCCATTAAACTTACTATAAACGCTCCTAAGCCACCACATAGTAACCCTACAAATATTCCTAAGCCTCCACGTGACACTATAATTATTTCTAAAAAAATCAAAAGAAGGCAAAACATCTAACCGTCGATTTTTTTTAATTTATTCCCGATAGACCCATTGTTACCAATCATTAGATCTATTTTTAAAAAACGATCAATTAAATTTATCTCCATCGATCTCACGTACACGTGCATACATACAAGCACAGCACGTACGTAACCAGCTGGCCTCATGTCCCTCTTTTTCTTTTCTTTTTCTTTCTAAAATAAAAAAAATAAGTACACCGTTAGAAACCATTAGATCTATCATGAAAACCTAACAGTTAATTTTATCGCTAAAAATCACTAAATACACGTGCACATAAGCACCGTATGTAAGTACGTAAACACGTTGGCCTCACAACCCTCTATGTCTGTTTTTTTTTCATTCTGAAATCAAAAAAATAAATCAAAGCTACATTTAGGGTTTAAAATTAAAAATCAAGCTATAAGCTTCGGATTATAGGATAGAAAAAACAGTATGCAATTTGAATTCCTTATTGATTCATCACTGTATTATCCTTTGGTTTCCACAAATATGTCATAGCAATTATGAAGGAAAAAAATCATTTTCTACCTAGACCATGCAAGAAACACGCAAAAAAAATTAAGTCCATTAAACATCATGCTGAATGCTCCTAAACCGCTACATGAAACTTTAATAAATTAGAAAAAATCATATAAAAATTATAAGAAAAAAGAAAAATACTTAACTATCCATTCTAACTTAAATCGGTGGACCCATTATTTCTAACCATTAAATCAATCCTTCAAAACACAAATCCCTTCCACCTCCCACTCCCTCCCGTACATAATCACTCCTCCCTCTCCAACATTCATATGTACATAGCACATATCTTACTTACAACAGAATTTTAAATAATTCAATTAGGTTAAAAGTAAAAAAATGACACATAAGTTGTTTCGTACTCCCCACGTCCGTCCTATTTTAAGGGCAACCATAAAATTTCATGCCCAATTTTGATCGTTCATCTTATTTGGGTTTTTTTTATAATTAGTATTTTTATTATTATGAGATAATAAGACATGAATAGTTACTTTATATGTAACTTATGTTTTTATTTTTTTTAAGTTTTTTAAAAGACGGACAGTCAGAGTTGATCACGGAAAATCATGGCCGCACTTAAAAATGGGACATAGGGAGTAGTAAGTAGATTTTTAAGGAATAAGTTTACATTAATCACTGCCTTTCTTATAAATAATGGAAGTACAGTTTCAACCTTTTAATATAAATAAATGGTTATGTTGCTCAAATGTGCTTTATTGCGCACTCATATCAAAATATACAAATTATCAGTTTGAAGTATATATTTTTTATATCTTTATAAATAAGAAAATACTTAGAACATGTGACGAGTTATAATGCACGCATAATGTTATGATGCCGGACTCAGTCATCATAAGAATATAATTATGATTTTAATCTTTTACTGCCTAATTAAATATGTCAATGATTGTTCGGATAACTAACGCTCAACATTTAATTTTGAAAATATCAAACACTCATATTCAAAAGAAAAAGATATAGTTGTATAATTTTGAACGATATTAACAAAGTGCCCATAGAGTGAGCTATAAATAATAATCTTGGTGGTTTATAAATCTATACAATCTAGAAAGTATCATAACTACTTAAAAACATTTTTAGGACAAATATCATATATTTAAACTATTATCAAGTAACATCTTAAGTAAAAGTCGTCGTATATCCCCACGGCAATAAAATAAAAACAAGATGTCAGTGTATGTTTTATTCCTTCACATAGCATCTAGGCAATCAAGCTGCTAATGGAAAGTTTGTTTGGTTATGATTTATGCATTGATGGATGATATTTTGATCTAGGTGGGTTAATAAATTTTCAATTCCCGTGATTGTCTACACTCCATTAAAACATCCGTTCTTTTCAATACTCTATTTTACACAAGTATTCCTATCATATTTTTGTAACTTTTCTATTCTTTTTTTTTTCAATCATGTGTTATGAAGGAACCTTTAATTTTTTTTCACCGAGAGGCAAAGTCATAAAATTTCACAATCCTAATAACACAAATTATGATGGTTTAAATAAGATGCCCGCGCAGATGCGCGGGCTACCTTCCTAGTTATATACTAAAAGTCCATTAAACTTCCTACAAGCGCTCTCAAGCCACCACGTGGCGCTTTAAAAAAATAGAGATATTCTAAGAAAAAAGCAAAACATCTATCCTTTCATTTTCACTTAAATTGGTAGACCCACTATTTTCATCCGTTAGATCAATCTAAACAAATCCTTCTACCTGCACCATTGTCCCATAAGTAACCATGCCATATGTGTGTCCCTGTACGTACAGGCATATATCCCCTCCTCTCTCTCTCTCTCTTGATTCTACATCGTATCAATAGCCTGTAATTTACTGTTTCATTTTAATTTATCGATAATTTTCATTTTAAAAACGTTTTTAAGCTGCCACATGGCACTCTAATAAAAAAATTGAGAAAATCATAGAAATTTTGAGAAAAGAAAATGAATCTAGCCCTCGATTTTCTTTTAAATTGGTGGACCCATTAGTTTACACCATTAGATTAGATATGTTATAAATAGTAATCTATCCCTTCTAATTTACCGTATAATACTTACCTTAAAAAATTGACCGGAAAAAGTCAACAAGGCATGTACGTACGAGCTAACAACCACAACCGAGAAAAGAAGAAATTATGTACAGCAAAAAAAACGTACTGCATACATACATACATGCTGCGTACTACTTAGAAAAAAATAAATTTTAAACTGGATTTTCACTTCCTCTGTTCTTTTATGACGACGAACGTTAAATATTTAGTGAAACTGCTAAAAGAAAACAACACTATTTAAACTGGATTTTCTATTATACTTCCTCTGGATTTTTTTTATTTTCTTTATGATGATCCCCATCAAATATTTAGTGAGGGTGGTAATATAAGAAAAATATATTACTTCCCAAAACTTGCACACCCAAAAATAGATCTGTAATATAATATTTGTTGAATATAGATAGATTTTATTTGCATCAATGTGCCTACTTCAAGATGAAATAATGAGTAATTAAAATATTAATCGGGACATGTTGTCAGAAACACAAATGAAAAAATGTATTGTCTAAAATTATGTCACATGTTTTTCTCACTAAACACAGTCAGGATTTTAGCCGTTAATGACTCAATCGACGCTTTTGATTAAAAAGTACTCCCACCGTTCCAAAATATAGGACACAACTGCTTTTAAATGTGTTTCATAATATAAGGCGTGCATGCATGCATGGCAATTAATTAGCATCTTTTCTCTCCTAAATTATTATAAATTATTATGTTTTAAATCATACACTCACAAGATGTTTAGTTCTATTGGGTGCATGTATTGTACTAGTTGGATTGATTTAAACAAAGAGGTGATAATAATTGTTTATTGGTCTTTGGGTCAGACTGGTTATGCCTATTTTGGAATGGAGGGAGTACATAACTAATAAATTTAAGGTTGAGTTTTGAGGTGTTTATCAGATTGGCTCTCCATCATTTATCTTGAGCACGATCTCCGAACTACAAAACTATGCGTGTTTTGCAAATACTCTATATACATTTTTTTAAAATATATATATTTTTTCATGTTTATAATATTTAATACTTCATTAATCTTGCATTGATGACCTACATCGTTTTGCATGCGCTGCATAAGCTCAACCAATAAGATAGAATGTAGCGTATGTAGGAGATAAATTAGATTATTTACTATAAAATTTAAATTAAAGAACCAAGTTAACCATATTATTTAAAAAATCATTACTTTGGATCATATATATATTCTGCGGACTAGCTATTGTTCGTTAATCCATACATTTTTAAGAAAGATAAATAAATTTTGCCATCTCCTCCCTATTTTTTAGCTATTAACATAAAACATAAACAATCAATAATACTTAATATCTTTTTAGAAATACAGCACGTGTACACCCTACCCCTTTGAATACCTCCAAAAGACTAAGCCGACAAATTTTGAGATCGACGAAGTCGCCACGGGCGTTTCGCTGTCGACAGATACGCCACCTACCACTAAAATAATAATTAGCTATAAATGCGTACACCTGGGTCAAGTCTAGGACTTGAACCAGATGGGTAAGTTCATGCATAAGAAACCTAACCAGTTGAGCTGTGCTCTCTTCGCAATAACATTGGATATTAAAACAACCATAATTTATTTTTAAGCTACATTTTTAGAATACTCCTGTGCCTTTTAAACTGGTGAACTATTAGTAATAGCCATTTTACTTATCTTATATATAAACTAAGCATATATACATTTTCCAAAATATTATTGTGTAATTATATTTCGTCATTACCGTATTCATGTTAGGTTGCATGGAGCCTCTCACCCACCCGACATGAAATGTTCATAGATGGATCACCTCTTAAACAATATCAATCATGTGAGACTATATAAACCCATACATTTAGTGGAGCTTTATGTCCTACCCAATTCATCCTTTAATGAACTATAATAATATGTCCTACCCAATTCATCCTTTAATGAACTATAATAATAAATATGCAATTAAAAAAGCCTTATTTTTACTTTTGTTGACATGTTTTCTTAAAAAAATAATTCTACCTTCTTTTTAAATGATGAATAAGATTATAAATAATTGCTTATAGATATTACTTATATTTGATATAATATAAATCTAAAAGGTTAAAATATTATTAAAGAATTAATTAATGCTGAAAAAACAATTTATGGAGAAATCGTGGCAGATGTTCTACTGTTAATATATCCCTTTTATAAATACATCAAACTTAACGTACGACGCATATCCGCGCGAATGCGCGGGCTACCTTCCTAATTATATACTAAAAGTCCATTAAACTTCCTACAAACGCTCCGAAACCGCCACGTGGCGTTTCTACAAGCGCTCCTAGGCCGCCATGTGGCATACTACAATTCCACCATCGATTTTCATTTAAATTGGTGGACCCATTATTTTACACCGTCAGATTAGATCTTTTTAAAAAGCATATGCTTTCTGTGTCCAACAGAATCCATTTACCGGAAATATTTACATACGTATACACATGAAAATAGTAACATACGATGGAAATACTTACATACATATACATATGAAAATACTTACATACGTATATGATGGAGTATATATCTAGGTACTGTTTATTAAAAAAATAAACAAAGAACGTACGTGTGTAAATTTATGTAATTATAATTTATTTTGTTATGAGTTGTTTTATCACTCATAGTACTTTAAGTGTGATTTATATCTTATACATTTGCATAAAATTTTTGAATAAGACGAATGGTCAAAGATGTGAGAAAAAGTCAACGGCGTCATCTATTAAAAAACGGAGGAAGTAGTTTAGCTTTGTGTGCATGCAGAGGTACATCATCAAATGACAAAAGTAGCGTCAAACCAAAAGAGTTCCAAACTTGAAATCAACACACTGAAATCAAAGCAATAACCTTACTCGTGCGTGATGGTGTGGGCACGAGATTTTATTTGTCCGAAGCAAATGAAGTCGTGGTGGAGTAATATAGATCGAGGTGATGCAGACGTATGCAATTATGCACGCATGAAGCATGCTTTAATTAATTGCCCGGCCAGATGCCCTACTAGAAGGGCCTGAACTCCATGCCCTCGACGATGAGCCCTCTGACGGCGCCGCCGCCGCCGCCGCTGACGATGGACAGCTGCGCGATCACCGCGTGAGGTCCTTGCACATGCTCGGGGGCGACCTGGAACCACCCGAGCTCGAGGCTCATCCTGCCGTTGTCACCCATGCGGGTCGGGTAAATCACGTCGGGTTCATCCGCGCCGTCCGCAGGCGGTGGGAGGACGAGGCGGACGCGTCGCTCTTCGCTGGCGAGGAAGTCAATTTGGTCGTCGGGCACGCCTGCGCGAAGCTGGATCGCCGACCGGTACTGCTCACTGCCGTCGAGGCCGGAGTGGTTGGGCGCCAGCGCGTACGCTAGGTATACCCTGTATATTGTGTCCAGCATCAGGTGCTTGGTTGCTATCTCGCCGGAGATACGAAAGCGCGTCGTCTCCTAGAGTTCTGCCCGCTCGGGAAACCTGGTGATGTGTAAGATGGAAAAAACATTACATGTTGGCAAAACTGTTGTACGTACATATGTCTAGCTAGTAGAACAGTACTGTAATTGAATATTTCCTCGATCTTAAAATATAGCAACTAAGTATTCGATTAGACACCAGCTATAAAAAAAATCTAAATAGTTGGTTCAGATTAATAGTACTGGATGTTGTCTAATTTTACTATATTTTGTGATGGAGGTTGAAAAGCAATTTTTTTTCTATATTACAATACCATATAGGTAGGTATATTTTAGGATGAAATGAGTATTTAGCGGGGACTGCTAGTTAGCATATCTGCGCGGCACCCCGTGCTAATACTAACATAACACCATTCCCAACTCAATGACTAGAATGGTGTCCATAGCATCAAATAATTTGCCACACCTAGGATGAAAAATGATGTGGCAAGTGAATAAATGAGGAAAGAGAAGTAAACCATGTCTTGCATGAGATATGGTTTCTACACAACATCCAAGACATCATGTGAGATAGTTAATATTAAATTTAAGTATGGAATAATGGTGTTTGCATTGGAAGAGTAGTGTCTAGTACTAGTTTTTTTTGATGACGTGGAGTTTATGAAAACTATGTCTAGTGTTTTGGGTTGGGAATGGCCTAACAACTGTGTCGCTAAGCCCCATGCTAGTTAGCGATAATCCTAAATCTTAGTACTTTTATTGATTCTTAACAACAAAGTAACAAAAAGTACATTTGATTTGGAAGTTTTAGAATATGGGTTGTAAGTTTTAAATTTGGATTAAAATGTTTCAAATTTGAATTGAAAGGTTTAATATATGAATTGAAAGTTTTTAAAATTATGGTTGAAAGTTTCAAATTTGAGTTAAAAGTACTAAATTTGGATTACAATGTTTCAAAAATTGAGTTGAAGGTTTTAAAATTTGAATTGAAAGTATATCTCTTTATGAGTTGATTGTTACTACTAGGTGCCAGCTAAATAGAATTAATTAATTGTCAATTATATATCAACGGTTGTACATATCATATTTGCTTTTGTAACACAGTTGTTTTCTATATATTGCAAGACGAAACTGAAAAAAATGTTGTTCGAGGACAGAAAGGCCTATAAAAAAACAGCAGCCAACAGGTTGTATTGATTGTACTGTTGGAGTAATCAACGTACTATATACCTTGCGAATTCACCGGGATTGGGATGCCAGGTCCATTCGTTCGGCTGCTCTAACGTCAGTGCCCTTGCTGATAGCATATACCCAATTTTACCGGGCGGATTATTGAACTGATTGATACAATACGTCATCTGCATGAACAAAGAAAAAACAAAAATCAATGTTTTCAACATACATATACACCATTTTCAATTTCAACAAGGCGCGTGTGGAGGCATAGCCACTTCAGACATGCTTTCACTGAAAGAGGCTAAGGATAACTTTTTTTTAGAGAAAATTAAAGGCTAGGGATAAATTTATTCACCCCACAAAATTCCTAAGGAAGCACACTAGCTAGTGTGCAAGAAATATTATGCAAAATTAATACTACATCTATTGTAAAATATAAGGCATCACGGTTATTAGGGAATTTAACAAAATCGTTTAACAATAGTACTAATTGAACTACGTACAGACATACGTGTTTGTTTGAATTTAACAAAAGTATTAATTGAACTACGTATAAAAATGAAGTTTTTTTTTTTGATAGAGCCAGTAAGTTTGCATGGCCATACCAGGTTTCTGTCAAACGGTTGTCCTGGATTATTGATCATATCGTTTATCTGTGTTGCCCTTGGCCTTCTGTTGGGATTGATCTCCAGACATTCTATCGCAATCCCAATGCATCCCATGAATGCATGATACCAACATCGTTCAGTTGTGGATACCTTATTCGTATCTGTTGTACATTTGACCAATTTTCTCGTACCTATTGGAGTGTAAGATAAGAGTTATGTAAAAATCACCAGGTGTATCACGGTGGTAATAATGGGTCAACTTTTTAACCTAAAAAATATGAGGGATCTATTAAAAAGAATTGAGCGGATTTTAGTTTTTTTTTTTTTTGCTAAATATATTTCAGGGCTAAGGTGTGTTGTGAAATGGCCCATGGGCCTGACCCATTATTATCCCTTGTACATCAAAGAAAATACTACCTCTGTCCAAAAAATAATGTAGTTTTGTGCTTTTTCTCAACATTTGACTGCTTATCTTATTTAGAAATAAATTATGATTGGCATTTTTGTTGTAATTAGATGATAAAACATAAATAGTACTCTAATCATGACTATTTTTTTTATTTTTTTTCATAAATTTTTCAAATAAGATGGATGGTCAAAGTTGGACGCGGAAACCCATAGGCCACAGCTGCACTTAAAATGGGACGAGGGAGTACATGCGTATCATAACAACCCACTTAAAAACATTAGTTTTGGAATTAAGGAAAAGAAGAACTAATTAAGCAGATATTTTCGTTCTCAAAAAATCTCACCTGTGCGATATTGCCCTGGATTGCATCAGAATTATTCAACCGGAATTGTTGCCCGGTCAAGATCTCCAACATTAGGATGCCCAAACCGAATACATCACTTTTGACTGTGATTTCACCTCTAAATTGATATTCTGGTGCAACATATCCGCTGCGCATAATCAACATTTTTTGTTGTTACAGTATACGGCATGATTATCAAATGAAACAAAAAAAATGGATGTAAATTTGTGAGAAGAATCAAATGACTTACTAAGGCCGTGGAACATTTCCAGGCACATTAAGGTTTGGATCTGGAGCGAAAAGCCTTGATAGACCAAAAAATGCGATCTTTGGTTGCATATCAATCTCACAGAAAATGTTGCTCGGCCTCAGATCCAAATGATAAATAGGATCATCTGGCCTAGCTTCTTCATGAAGGAAACATAGACCAGACACGATTCCCCTAATTACCATATAGTGTATGGCCCAACCAAAATTTGGCAATAGTACTGTCAAAGCAAACAAAGAAGAATTTTATGGTACACTCGATAACCACCTTAAATGGGGAACATATATTATACACACAAGTTTTTCGTGTATATACCATACACATCAAATAACAAATTTCACCAAAAATTCTTTAAAAAAATTGTATATGTACTTCTAATAGTGTTACACTGATTTGTAAATTCTTAACCTTAAATTCATCATATTTTATCTGCAACTAAAAAAATAAATATTCTGACAGTTTTAAGAGTATAAATTTATCCGAATTTTGTCTATTTTGTTGCTCTCTAAATATAATAAATTTGGAGATGAGACTTTAAGCATAGATGCAATACTACTAAAACATACATGCACAAATTTTTCTAGATTTTCTTGTGAAATTTGTTAGTTGGTGTGCACGATGTGTACATGAGCCTTCTCGTGTGCATATGATACATTTCCCCTTGAATGAAAGCTAAAACACATTTCTTTTTTTTTTACATTTTTTTGGGCGAGGATGAAAGATGCCCACGAATAATAATTTTTTGAAGATGAGAAAGATGAATTACATTCTAGCCTCTGTATTTAAAATGCACAGAACCAAAGATCTGGTGAGGCTCCGAGGCTAGTAATATTGTTCATTAAATTTCAAACTGAGTGTTTTTCTCCATATGGTTACTAATTAAAACTAGGAAATTGCTATGCATAAAATTCAATTATCCGACTCATGTACGATTGTGTTGGGACAAAATCCAACAAGCGTGTGTGTATGACTTCTGTATTCAATGTGCCAACTGTGGGCAACATTTGCATATTTATACAAGGATCCATAAGGGGGAATTACATCGCTACCCTAATCACTGATTTATCTAAGTAGCTGGCTGCTGGGCCAGCCTTAGGGCTCTTTGGTAAACTCCTTGGTGATAGGAGGGCTGCGCCCATTAAGGGAGCGGTGCCAGTTCCCGAGATCGCCCGATATTACCCGGGTAAAGGCACGCTCCGGGTAATAGCGTGCATTGTCTTGCCCTCGTCAGTGGTGTCAGAGGTAGTTGGCAGGTGTGTAGTGCGTATTTATAGCGTCCCACTATATGCATCTGATCGTCCATCTTACGCCCAGGGCTCTTGAAGCCCTGGATTCCTAAGGAGCCCTTGAACAACTCCGGAGGCCCCTGGTAGGCTCTGGAGTCCCTGGACGGCTCTGGAGTGATAGCCTCGGAGTCCTTGGACGGCTCCGGAGGCCCTGTACGGCCCCGGAGCCCTTAGGTGGCTCTGAAGGCCCTAGTCGGCTCCAGAGCCTCTGGTAGCTCCGAAGCCTAGAGCAGTGGCTGCCTCCGGTCATTCTCCTGGGGTGGATGGCTCCGGTAGGGGTTGCTTTATCTAATGGAGGCTGGCTCCGCTACCTGGAGCCACTCCCCCAACAGATTGCATTTATCAATGGTTGTAAAAAGTTGCAGTGCATCTATATAAATATGCTCTCCCTTGATTAATCTCTGGTTGCATATCTCTAGTTGTATAACTGGGTCGTACGTATAGCAATTCTCTTAAAACTAATATTTGCCCCCGACGTGTGAAATTGGTATTGTTAATGCGGCGAACAGGTGGGGATAGTACCGTTGCACCAAGGACATGGGAAATCCCAACAAATAATTAAGTTTTTATTTAACCGATACTAATAGAACTCCACATTTAGCAGGTTTTGTGCTAGCGAACACTCCCAAAATATATCTTGAATGAACAATATTTTCAAACTATGTATATATAACTAGTAAATTAACCATATCCACTTGAATCTCTTTACAAAAGAAAACTTCAGTGTATATATATTCGTTCATCAAAATAAATACCTACATATGTAAAAATTTCCTCACCAAGTGGCCATGCATGTATGCCACTTTAATTTGCCAAATTCATTTGTTATGGATCATCGTTTTCATAAGAATTCCATTTCGAATCTATTATCTCATTGGTTAAATACTAATTAAATGCTCAACATATTGAAATATGAACCTTGCGTGCTTCGACAATACATTAATAAAATGTTTTAATTGTTGAGATATTTTTTTAATACTATAGTCTATAAGGCACATATATAAGAAATAAAAAATATTCCCTTTCGAGTCAGTGATCATTTGCATCACCATACCATCGAGGCTTGTACCCTGGTGCTGGCAGAAGACCAGCCTTACTTGTCCATCATTGGGTTCGTCAATGAAGTTGTAACCAGCATATGGTAAGATATTAACGTGATGCGGCAGCCCGCTAAGGTTGTGAAACTCATCCATGAATTGTTGTTCATTCAGCATCTCCAGGCCATCATTAACAAGCTGCCGCACAACTTGCCCTGGTAGATCAAATATCTGTTCAATCAAGTAACATGTAAATTAATTCTTCCCTGAAAAAAAAAGTAGTAAGACAATACTCCCTCAGGACAAAAAATTCAATTTTAGGATAAAATTCGATCAAACTTTGAAAATTATAATCTCTTATATATTCAGTTTTAAAATAAAAGAAATGACATAGAGATTTGACTTAGAAAGCAATATCATAATATCATCGACTTAATATATATCTTATTTCAATAGTTGATGCCCCACGCTATACTGTGGGATATATATGTGAATGAATGCATGCTATATATTATAGAAATGATAGATGATGTATATGCTTAAATGATGTGAAAATGTTGTGCCAATAATGATTTGAAATTGCTTGTATATTGAGTTCTAAAAATACAATAAAATTGTAAGTGATATATCATGTTGAATGGTATCTAAAATACTCTACATAATAATTGCTAGTGGATGATGATGTGGAATACTTGCATGTGATTTAAATATTCTAGATAATAATTATTAGTGAGTGATGATGTGGCACACTTACATATTAAGCTTTATGAGTTAATGTGCGTTAACTTTATAGTAAGATTGGATTCGTATTCACAGGAACGGATGACCAATGACCAAGCTGAGAAATTCTATGACGTAATATGATCAAAGAAAAAGTTGCCGTACGTACCTCATCACCAATAACTCCAAACGGGTTTTGGGCGTCCATTTTCTGGTCACAAGACAATTATTACATGAGATCAAGCGTAGCATCGATATGTGTTTGTGTGTGTGTTGCTGTAAGAATTGTAATCCCAGAAAACATATACTCCATAGATCATGCATGCATATATAATTAAGACATTTTGAGAATTGAGAAGATATATTGGAATCAGTCAATCAGAGATATCAACATGATATTTATCAAAAACTTCTCAGCTTGGTCATTGGTCATATGCATGCATGATAAACTTATGATCATAGAATTTCAGAGATATCAACATGATATTTATAGTAAAATATGTAGCATGACCAATGACCAAGCTGAGAAATATGCACTAGCTAGACGACGTTAGATCACTAGTAGTAATCTTTTCCTTATAAACGAATACGTGAATGAGTTTTGACAAATAAAGAATATTAAACAGTGTGTAGATCTTTGCGTGATAATCGAGACAGATTATTGCTTTAGTACTAGTAACTAATTAGCCATCATAAACTTGTGTATTCGTGTACATGCTACATATTTTAACTATGGATATCAACATGATATTTATCAAATCTAGATTTTAGGATTATTAAATAACAAAATTATTATGACAAACCGAGCACAGTCGGTATTTATAACTTCGTATTTTTGGAATTTATTATATCCTAAGGACTAATCAAAACTATAGATGATGTATGAATCAATATTTATTTATCATTAATTTATATTAATTGCCATTCTTATTTATTAAATCATAAAAATACCATATTCGTGATTCGGAACCGAGTGCAACTTGATATTTATTAGTTCCTAAATTCCGAATTCTAGAAATATCAAATAATTAAAAAAAACAATTGAGACTAAAGGGTCAAGTTTTGAAAAACTTGCGCACGATCAGTCCACAACTGTGTCATTTAGGCCCCAATACTCTCAATGTGTACATTCGGGTCTCAGAAATTATCAAAGTGTTTCAGTTCGGTCCTATATTGCCACGACGCCTCACTAGTACAGAAATGGTTTTCCTCTATGTATGGGAATCACTTTAGACTGCAGACGGACCGTAAGTGGTCGCGTCTGCAAAAATCATGCCCTGTTTCCATGTGCGGCTCTTTAAAATGACCGGCCGGAAAAATCAATTTTTGCAGGCGGACCTCTTAACATATCTGCACGCGAAAATAGGCTTATTTTCGCATGCGGACCTGTTAAGTGACCCACATGCGAAAATAGCACACCTACCTTTTAATCCCGGCGCCACTCGTGATCTCCTCCAATCTCCCGTTCCCTCTCCCTCTCACTCCTCTCACTCCTCCCATCTCCATCTCCCTCTCCCTCCCATTCCTCCCATCTCCCTCTCCCTCTCCCCCCTCCCACTCCCCCTCCCCTCTCCTCCCTCTCCCTCTCCCACTCCCCTTCCCCCTCACCCCCCACCCATTCCCGGCGACGGCGGCAGCCTCAACTAGGGCGGCGGTGGCGGCGAGTGCGGTGGCGGTATCGGCTAGGGTGGTGGCGGTGGAGCAGATCCGTCGCCGATACCACGGGGAGGGCGGATCCGTCGCCGGCCACCGCGGGGTGGTCGGATCCGTTGCCTGCCACCGCAGGGAGGGCGGATCCATCGCCGGTGACCGTGCGGGTCTTTCGTGGCGACCGCGAGGACGTCGGTGATGGGCCTCGAGCAGCACGGCGTCGATGTCGGAGGTGGCGGCTGGATTAGGTTTCTAGGGCGGCATTTGATTTTCTTTTTTTTATTTCGAGTTTTTTCCTCTCGTGCGGGCGGCTTAAGCGCCCGCACGCGAAAATCGCGTCACCCGCACAAAAAATACGGAGTTTTGCAGACACTTTGTTCTAGAGGGGCACGCGAAAATCGCGAAGATCCGTACGTGAAAACCAATTTCGATCACACGAAAAAATCATTATTGTACTTGTGCCTCAGAGATCCTACGCGACACTAATGTGGCATGCCACATGGATGCTGACTTGGCATATTCACCAATGCTAGACCGACAGACAACTGGACCCCACCTAGAAATTTTCTTTTTCCTCCTTTTTCTTTTTCATTTCCTTTTGTCTTCTTCTTTCTTATGATGCCTAGGCTTCATTTGTTGATGTAGAGTTAGTGATGATGCCATGTCAATGCCACGTAGGATCTCGGAGTGGCCATGATAATTTAGGACCAAAATAATACACCTTTATAAAGTTATATGACCTAAATATATGCGTTTTTAAAATTTAGGGATCCAAGTGATACAACCACACAATTTTAGATATAACTCTTGCAGTTCACTCTTTTGCAAATTTTTGAACTACTAAGTCATGAAAAATTCAAATCATGTGTATAACTGAGTACTTATTAATTCCAAATTTGGTGGATTCTTTGTTTTGGAATATCTGACTATAGATTTGATATATTGATGTATATAATTTCATATTTCTAGATTAATGCAAAATTTCTTGATTTTGTGATTAATGTGTATTTTTTTATTATTTTACCTTTTATATCAATGTGGGAAATTCTATGGAGGGCTGTAAGTTTTTCTATAATGGAAATAAATAATAGCCTCCAATTAGTATTTATTAAGATATTTGCTCTGGTAAAAAAAAAGTACTTCGAGGTACCGGTAATACCTCAAAGTATTTTTTTGCTGGACCGGAGTAAATCTCATTTATTAATATAGGAGGTGTCTGGAATTTAGGATTAGCAACATACAATTTTGGGTGACTAAAAATTTATTTAAATTTCCAAGTGCCTGAAATCCTACAAATAGGGGTGGACAAAAAGCTTGAGCTCGTGAGCTCGGCTCAGACTTGGCTCGGGCTCGCATAGCTCGGCTCGGCTCGAAAGCCAAACGAGCCGAGCCCAAGTCTCCTTCCTAGCTCGTTGCCGAAACGAGCCAAGCCCAAGCCGGCTCACGAGCTGCTCGTAAGCTCGCTTGGCTCAGTACAATGGTGTCATATGCAAAAGTTTTACACCTTTTCTAACTATTTATTTGTTGAAAATGATAATTCTGATTGTCATATTATCTATTTATGTGTTGTGATGACATATTAAAGAAAAATATCACTTTATTACACATTCTATGTGGTAAAATTTTGCTCCATTTCTCTTAGACCTGCTTGAGATTTATTTGATGCTAGGCTCGCGAGCCAGCTCGAGCTAGCTCGAGCCCATAAACGAGCCGAGCTGAGCTGTAGTTTTAGCTCGTTGTTTGTAGCGAACCAAGCCAAGCCGAGCTTCCCTTGCACCAAGCTTTCACGAGCCGGGCTCGGCTCGGCTCGTTTCCACCCCTACCTACAAATCGTATTAAATAGGAAGATATAAGAAAGCGTGATGCGAGAAATTGCATTTTGATGTGATCTCTCTGTTCCTAATACATGAGTGTTCTTAGGCTGTGTTTTGACTTTGAGAGAACACGACTGTTCTCTTGCAAAATCAAAGGATTTGTATCATATTAATTTGACTCCTATTGGACGAATCTCCAGATTCAGATGGAGTTAAAATATCTTCATGTTTGGTGTATATTTAGCATTACAAGGTCCACTTTTTTTTCCTGAGTGTAACTCGCGATCGTGTATTACTAATTATTATAGTAGTATAATTGATCTCTTCAGATTACTCCTTCCATCCATTCTTTAGAAATTAAGACGTGACGTCAAACTTTCTCTTTATAGAAATATCGATCAGTATACACAAAAATATGGGTTGATTTGCGACATAATGATATCAGCTTTGTTTCCATTAATTAAAGATTCTACCATATTTACATATTTTAATTTTTTTTCTCTTTGATATAATATGAAGAAGATATAATAGGAAAAATGGCATATTGCATCAATGTCCCAAACAACAATTACCACGGGAAGCATCTTGGGTGATCGAAATGCTAATTAGCGCAGATTAGATATCTGGCGCGCGTTTTCGGCCCAGTCAGTCGCGTGCGGTTCCGGCCGGCCCACCAGTGAAAAAGGAGTCCTACTTTTCCATGCA
>CM020183.1:9014096-9034034 GCA_009805545.1 Oryza longistaminata
TGTTTCGGAGGATCGTTCGTTCGTTGGAGAAGTTCCTGAAGACGAATTGAAGACGCTTGCTTGCAAGGCAAGTCACACAGATCCCAAATAACCCTTTGAGCATGTTGAACCCATTTAAAGCTATTGTTTTATTTCAACTTATGCATTATCTTAGAATGTCATTGGGTGGTGAGCCTTTCCCATTTAATTATGGCCGAAGATGACTTTATTTTCCTATGGGTTATAATTTGATTAGCTAGAACCTTATATATTGGTTTGGTTCAGCTAGATGCTTATAATAGATGCTTAGCCATGCTTAGAAACAATAGCTCACTAATGGGATAATTCATGCTTCACTATCACTTATGGATATTTAATGGTAGCTCATGATGGTTAATCGTGATTGGTTAATTAATTAATTTGCCAACTAAAATATGATAATGGTGGGTTGTGAGCGCATGGTTTTGATTGTCGTGCTCATAACAATTAAGGACCGGTTCACGAGTTTCGGTTGTGAAACATTAACCGTGCCAACCACAAGCCAGCATGGGCAACGGCTTTACCTTTTGTATAGCATGGTTCATTGCGGAGCACCAGACTGAGAAGTGGCGGAGATAAGCCCATGGGGGTCGCTGGGGAGTCCATGCCTTGTTTATAAGGGGGTGATTATGATCCAGGAACGGTGCACTGTGGTGGATTGTGTTGTGCGAGGGGTACTGTCACAGCTCCTTTCCGAGGTACCGTGGTGGTATCGAGGCGCATGGTGACATGTTGTGGGGCTGTCTTGTGGGTACAGTGGTACACCTCTGGCCAGAGTAAAACTATTCGAATAGCCGTGCCCACGGTTATGGGCGGGTCTAACAATGTCTTTCGTGATTAGTCTCACACTACTCATTAATGATAATAATGTGATAATTAGTTTGACTCCTGGTTTGGAATGGATAATTCCTGGTTTGGAGGTTTGATCTGTACGACCGGGGTTGGTTGTTCAGGTTTGGTTGGGCCTGTGTAGCATGGGTGTGCTGTTCAGTGTTGATCAATATTGATGATTAATTACTCTACTGTTTTACAAATTCTCAACTCTTTGCCAAATGCTGCTTTCGCAAATGAACCTTATATTATGCCATCCTTTTGTATCCTTGTGCACTTGCATATTTGCTGTGTGGCTTGTTGAGTATGTTATATGCTCATTCTTGCAATAATCATCAAACCTCAGTTGAAGAAAAATGATCCAGAAGGAGAAGACGTTTGGCTTATACCCCAGTTGAGCTGCCTGTGGGAGTGGAGCTGAAGCTCGCTAGGTTTTATTTTTCCGCTGCAGTTTTCTTCATGGTGAGGACTAAGTGCCTCTTAAGTAAGTATTTATCGTTTTAGTTAATTTGATGAATCTGTATATTAAATTGTCAGTTTGTGTACCTCGGCTGATTCCTGGACGAGGGTTTTAATGCACAAATTAGTTCGGAAATTACTTCTGAATTTCTGGGCGTGACAAAAGGTGCCGGTTTCGAAACCGGCACCAATCAGTTGGAATCATCAGTGCCGCCTCCATGGTGCTGGTTGGGTAATCCGGCGCCTAACTAAGGGGATTTCCCAACTGGCACTAATAGCCCTTTCTGTAGTATTGAGACCCATTGCATATGTGTGGTTATCTCCGAAGGGTCGTAGCTATGGCCCGTCATAGATGATGGATCATATGTGATGGATGTAGTGGGATAAACCGTGAACAAGGGAGTGTGTGTGTGTATATATCAAATCGTAGTTTTCTTTTATAAAAATTGATAGCATTTTCATATGAAATTAGATGAAAATAAACTTTGAATAAAAAACTTCTAGAGAGTTCAACGATATCTATAACTTTATATAACTTTATAGTTGATAATATTTTCATTTGAATTCGTTTACATGCCCAAATTTATATGTGAATGACTGATGGGGAACTATTTAAAAAACATCAAAATATTGATTTTTTTCAAACAATCTCATTTGGAGACATGTCATACATTTATGTTCTGGAGCTCAACGAGATCTACAAGTTTATAATTTGCAAAGTTTTCACTTAGATAGTCATGCAACGTTAGAAATAGGGTATTCTATTTTGAATAATTTTTTTTATTTTATGTTTTCAAACGATCGTAGGTGGAGAGATATGACCGTTGTCAAAATTATATAGCTTGATGAGATTTATATCTTTAAAATTACCAACATTTTTGTTTAAGATCATTTACATGCCAAAATATCCATTATAAGTGATAGAATCTTGAAAAAATGTTTTTTTTTTAATTTTTTTTAACAATCTAGAATGGAGACATGTTCTATATCATAATTGCAGGGCATGACGGGATCTAAGCCTTTGTAATTGAAGTCATATGAATTCTCAAATACGTGCTGCACATTTCAGATATAAGCGAAACGTCATATTAGCAACAAAAATATTTTTTTTTGAAAAAATATATTTGTGCCCTTAGTGAGTTAAAAGAAAATGCTAAAAAATATATTGCGATGAAAAAAACATTAAAATCAACTTAAACATATTTGCTTATAAGATGAAGATTAACGATGAGTGATCGTATATACTACTTTTATGGAGTCATGGCTTCAGATCGTAGATAGTACTAATTAATTTATCCATGTAGAAAATATATCCTGCCTATTTGCTTATGGATCATAGCCTGCCATGTCGTCGTTAGTGCTTCATTTTTATTCTCCTTGTGTCAAAGCCCAGTATTTTTCGAGAACTAGCTAGTCAGTCGTCGAGTCGTCGTACCGTCCGTCGCTGACAATATATAATTTGGTGTCGGTTGTCGTCACTCGTGAAATTGGCAAATAGCCATTAGCCAATAGCCAATAGTAATGCATCTACAGGACAGGTTTATCTATCATCGTGTCATCTTGCGTTTTTTGTTTAAGGAAGTTTGGTGGGACTATGTACTATTTCTCATTTCTTGTACTAGTTGGTGTTTATCACGGATAACCCCATCGATTCCTTAAACCAAGCAGGTTGTACAGGACGAGCGGACAGTTTGACCATATTGTTTACACCTAATTTGGCACCTAGGTTCGAAAGAAGGAAAATTGCTAAGATTTTAGAAAAACGTCGGTTTCCTCTACTAGGCCGGTCTGACCGCATGTATGGGCCGGTCTGACCGGCAGAGCCCGAGCTCGAGTCCGAGTCTGTTTTCGTCGAGTCTTGAGATTCCTTACTCGGGAGGCTATGTTTCGGGTTTCCTTTGGTTTCTACCTCGAATTGGACATGGAGGAGGACCTGTAGGAGACAAGATACCCCTATATAAAGGACAAGGTCGGTTCAATTGAACATACAATGTACAATCTACACAATTTGCCAATTGAATCACTTTTTTCAATATTGCATATCTACTTTTCACATAGTTATAGTCTAGCTCGTCCATCTTTATCGATTTACGTTGTAAATCGTCCGCCTTTGCTGCGGGAGTGCGAAATGTTTTGTAGGTTTGTCCCGGAAACCTTTCGTTCGTCTACCAGACGGGTAGTTATTTATCGTTCTATCTAAATCGGCTCCGCTAGCCGGTTTAATCTATTAAAACCCATCTTTGTCTAGCTTTTGGCTAGATTGGGGTGGTTGGCGACTCTATATCACCGCAAGGCGTTTAGGTGTCCGATCGTGATTATCTTCTTGCCAAAAAAAGTTGCCAACACGATTTTTGGCGACTCCGCTGGGAACATCTTCATCAACATCATGACCAAGCCAGAGAGATAGATCCTACCAACGTCCTCCCCATCTCATTGGAGGATTTGGATGAGGAGCAACATCGGGATATTGAACAACATCTAAAGGCGACGCAAGAGGCGCTTTTGGCGGGATACTTCATCAAGACTCGTCAAGGAGTTGTTCGTAAGCCTGGCTCTACACCAAAAGTCACCGTCAATGAGGTAAGCGGTGATGATATTGTTCTTCCGCTTCAAAAGCTCGTAGCAAGTTCCGTAGATGAGACCGTTAATGCTACTTTTAGTAATAAACTTGAGCATGCTTGAGAAACTACCGTATGGTCAAAAACCTAGAAAATACCGTAGGATCTAAAATATAGGTGCTTGAGATTTATCACACATCTATGTCCAGATCTAACGGTAATTTTTAGGTACATATACACTACATATTTCTCCCGACAAGAGTATACGTAGAAACATAAAATATGTAGCACATGCAGTTCACATCACAAATATTACAGTTCATCCATATTGGTCAATAACGGCTCCCATACAACAAGTATAATAATAATTAAGGTTAGCCATAAGTAAAAATAAAGCAACCAGAAGTTCACATAAGACACTATCTCGTATGTTGTAATCTCTTGCAAGCAGAAATTTTAGGGACTAACTAAATTAAATTGACCAAACTCATTGAAGCTTAGAAAACGACGAAAGAAACCATTATTAATTAGTTTCTTCTGTCTTCTCTGCAACCACTAAATCTCTTCTTACAGGATTTTGATTGCTTAAAAGAATTTGAGTACTGTTTCATCGAAGTATCCAACTCCTACTTTTGTTCATCAATTTGATGTGGAAGTTCAGCTTCTGCTTGTTTCTCCATCTAAAGTTCAGGGGTTATGTCCTATTTACCTCCCTTAACTATCGCACAAAGTTAGTTTACCCCCTCAACTTCAATAACTGACATATGCTCTGCAACTTTTCGAATATGATGAAGTGATTTAGTCCTATGTAGGACTAGCTTGTGCTACGTATATGTAGCATATATAGGTATCCATTTTACTCACTTGTCAGCCCAATATTCTTCCTCCTAAAGTTCGCCTCCTTGCCGCCTTCCTTCCTAGTCGACCGACATCAACATTACTGCTCCTCCCTCCGGCCTCACAGCCTAAGCGCCCAACAGCCATGCCTCTCTATCATCGGGTGCGCAATAGAACTCCCTGCACCGCCACCAAGCTAACCGCCACCCCTTCACCAAAAGTTCCACACCTAGCTCTTTGGCCGCCACAACCACAGACTTCTTTTGGGGGAGGGAAATGTACAAAAACTAACATGTGGAGCCAACTATTTTATTGAATTATTTTACAGAGTGATGAGGATATTAGGTCCCGATCTTCTGATAGGTATTGATAACTCTCGATTTGGTGGAAACTTGACACACATAATCCGGCTTTTGATTAACACGATCCAAACCTGCAGTCGTAGCACCACGTCTCCTCTGGTTATCACCCGTTCACTGCCCAGTTGATCTCACCGAGAAGGCTAATCCCTGCATGCGAATCGAAAAACACAAGTGAGAACAAGATAGATTACAACACAATTGCATATGAATGATTAAGCATATGAATTTGGAGTTCCACAAACCGATCTAGCGGCGAAACTACAAAGTCAGAATTAATCTAAGCAAAACCCATCTCTAACCTATGACGGCTACTGAATAAATATGATTTGGGAGGTCCTAGGGTTGCCCCCGGGTTGCCCTAGGGGGCGCACTCCCTCTTGGGCTTAGCCCACGATACAATTACAAGGCCCAACACCCAAATTAGATTCGGACGGGATGAAGTATGTCGATTGTTTTGCCGATTCCTGACATCTCAGTGGGAATTTAGACGTGGGACCAAAACCACCTAAAAGTAGACTCCATAAGATTTCCAACAAGTACTTATGGGCCCTGAGATTCCTTCTAGATCAGCGGCAAAGTCCGTTTGAAGTTGATGCTGTCAGGAGGACTGAATCCGAATCCAAAACGTGTAGAACTTTATCGCTTGCCTTTTATGGACCAAAAGTGGCGTGGTATGGTAGGACTGGACTTGGAGAAGGACTTGGTTTGGTCCCCAATCAACTTCTTTGGTCATCCATGCATTCCTTACACTCAGTCTCTTTTCCTTCACCCAAGCTACCTCTGCAACCGAATACACACGAAACTCATTATGTAAAAAGGTTTTTTCAAATATATAACAACTAAATCTAATATAGAATATATGCATCTTTGTTTAAAGAAAACATAAGGTAGTCATGGTCATATCCAAGCTAGTTGTGCCTCATCATCCTCCTCTTCTTAATTGGAAACCGTCATCGGTTTCACCTTGTCATTAAACCTATTAAACTTATCTTTACCTATCACATAAGGTAAGGTATATTTCTTGATGGTCCTATGATTGGATCCTGAAATCTTTATAGTCGAAAACCACAATACTTCCTTTCTTGCAAACCAACCTGTAACTCATTTAAACAACTAGAGAAACTAGATACATAATTATTTATACGTATCTCATCCTAAAAAGGAGGTATAGTCAAATTCGAACAAATATATACTCGATTGCCATTATATTCTCTTTTACTATCATAATTACCAATATCATGAAAAATCACATCAGAAGGACATGCAATTCAAATCTAGCAACTATTTTTTCTCTAAATAGTTGAGTAGACAAAGATCATCAAATTGAATATAGCTCCATGTATTTAAAAAAGATAGCAATTTAAGCTCTTCATTCTCGCTAGCAATGTGAATAACATGTTTAAAATCAACACATTGCAGTTCAACAACATATATAAATAACATGTTTATTAACTAGTTGCGGCATGGATATAAGTGAAGCATCGCACAACTCTTCTTTATCACAAGAAACATCAAGCAAATTGTTTTGTGACATAAGTATTTCAACAATTGTTTCCACTATGGATTGCTGTAATGTAGCATATGTAGTTAACATAGTTGGCATATCATAACTATGCATACCTTGAGTTGTTATAGCACCATTATCATTCCTTTATTTTCATTATATATGCTTGGCCAATTATACATTCTTCAAGCATGCATGAAGCTATGGATAGGTCTTTTTTCTCTCCATCTTTCTTCTCTTCCTCATTACCTTGGGTATTCTCAGATACCCACAAAATATTAGTATCCAAAGCAAGAGGTACAACAATACGTTCATTTTGTAGTAACTCAGACTTAGTGAAAGGCATCACAATATTAGTATCATTCCAGATATCTTTGAAAATCTCATTGATCCCATTCTTCAACCTTTCAAGATTATCTTTGAAAATTTCAACAACACTCATTGCTACCAATTTTATTTTTCGACCATTATGTCTAAATATGTATGTATCGGCAATATCATTATGCAAAACATTATTTTCATATATCTATGATTGGCCAAACAACAAAGAACATGCTTTCATAGGCACAAGATCAAATTTTGCAATATCATGGTAACTTCCAATCGAAAATTTTACTCCCACATTTCTATTTAACTTGAACTTACCACAAGAGATGAACCATTTAATATAATATGGATGAGGATGCGGTTGTGTAGGCAACTCAAGGTTCTTAACCAAATCTGAACTCACAAGATTGCTGCAACTCCCACTATCGATTATAACACGACATGCTCTATCCTTAACCACAAATCTTGTTTGAAATAAATTGTGGTACTACTTTTACACTGCTTTCTCCATTTGAGAACTTAGCACTTGTTGCACCAAAGTACTTACATCATGTGCATTTGTGGAAAGTGATGTAGAAACTATGTTGTCTGTTATCCAACTTTATCTCATGGCCAGAAGTGATGTAACCTGCCATTGCTAATAGAAAACAGAGAACAACAAAATAGGATTATCCCTATTAACTACAAAACATGGATTATAGTGGAGGCCAGCAAATAGAAGCGTCTTACCAAGCTCTTACAAAGTTACAAGTATCTTACCAACAATGCTAAGGATGGTACAACCGATGGCTGGTACGTGACATCTTGAGGGCGTGATGCAACGATTGCAAGGGTCAAAACTGTACTGATCAGAAATATTTATATGGAGCTTGGGAGGCACAATATATAGTAGCAAAGGAACACAATTGTGCTAATCAGAAAATACAAAGTTGAATAGTAGTTCAAAGTACTAGTTAATGCATGTGCTGGCCTAGCCTAGACTCAACTCTAGCTTAAGCAAGCACCCGACAATACTAAGGACTAGAATCACCTCAAACCACATCTCTACACTCTCGATACAACTCAAAAGATCAATCACTGAATTTTCTCTTCTTTTTTTCTTCTTTTTGGTGCGGCTTTTTTTCTTTTTTAGCAAATTTCTGCCCTTTTTTTTAACAGGAACTAACCAATGACCTTGAGCAGGACACAAATGTAAATAAGAATATTTTAGGGACTCAAATGCAAAAGTGCATATAAAAATTAAATCTTCTCAAAAATGGAAAGCTCACATCGTACAGGTTCCCTTTTTAAAAAAATATCTCAAATCCGTAATAAATATTTGATATATGGAAGACGATAGACTTATAGCCGGGTTACTGGAGGTGGAGAGGCTCCGTACCCGAAGGTTCGGAGGTGGGTGGGGGTCGGCTCGGTCAGGTGGAGAGAGAGGCAAGTGGATGTTCAAGATAGAGTGATTTGCCTAAAAAGTAGGAGGCCAACAAAAATTGATCTATATCTCAATCTCGCACTTTTCCTTTTTCTTTTTGACGGCACAGACGCGCAAATGTGACATAGAAACCCTATCAACGAGCAACTACAAAATAGCCCGATTAACATGTCTCCAAACCACAAAAACAGAAACCCGACGATGATTATATTCGAATTTTCAAGGTCCCGGCAATAACCGATGAGTTACAAATTTGGACCCAACTTGACTGATGAACCTTAAGCCTATGTGATGACCAGATGCAAAACTCAAAACAAAAATTTAAATCTAAAACTAAACCAACACTCGACATGACAATGCAATGTAGAAATCAACAAAGCAAAATCTAATAAAACAATGCAATGGCTCAAATTGTCTAGGGAAATGATAAATATTTTTGGGTGGCAATTTTCTGGTTATAGGTAGATAAAAAAATAATCTAAAAGATACATAGTACCTAACAGGCAATATGTGCTCTGATACTAACAGATGAGGATATTAGGTCCCAGTCTTCCGATAGGTATTGATAACTCTCGAATTGGTGGAAACTTGACACACACGATCCGGCTTCTGATCAACACGATCTGAAACTTGCAATCGTAGCACCACGTATCCTCTGGTTATCAACTGTTCACTGCCAAGTTGACCTCACTGAGAAGGCTAATCCCTGTATGCGAATCGAAGAACACAAGTAAGAACAAGATAGATTGCAACACATATGAATGATTAAGCAAATGAATTTGGGGTTCCACAAACCAATCTAATGGCGAAATTGCATTGTCAGAAATAATCTAAGTAATACCCATCTCTAACCTATAACGGCTACTGAATAAATATGATTTGGGACGTCCTAGGGTTGCCCTAGGGCGCACTCCATCTTGAGCTTAGCCCATGACACAATTACAATGCCCAAGACCCAAATCAGATTCGGACAGGATGAAGTACCTCTACAAACGAATACATACGAAACTCACTGGGTAGTAAGGTTTGTTCAAATATATAATAACTAAATCTAATATAGAACATATGCACCTTTGATTGATGAAAACATAAGGTAGTCATGGTCATATCCGAGCTAGTTGTGTACTTATCACAGAGTGGATTGCCACATGTGCCATGTGAGATGAAAAGCACCAAGTACAATACTTATCACTGACGGGACATAAAGTAAAAGCCATCACAGGCAACCATATCTGTGACTTGTAGCTTCAACCCATCAGAGGTGAATCATCTGTGACAAGCCGTAACTTTCAGTCCTGTCACAGGTGTGTCACCTCTTATGGGTTGCAACTAGCCCTGGGTTAGTGGAGACCCTCACCTCTGACGAGCCATGTAGTACTTGCCCGTCAGAGGTGACTGCAGTCGACCACCCATGAAAGGTTATTGTACTCAACAGTGATCACTGGTCACTGACCAAGCCCAAACCCCATCAAAAGTGAGGATTAGGGCCTAACAGAGGTGACATGATCCAGTGTAGTGGACGGTAAAAATATATTAAATTGTTCCAAACTGGCAATTCCAAATTACATACATACAATAGAGTTGACCGAAAAGCCTATAGTACGTATATAGTTTATCTCTGTATGCATATGTGTGCACGCAGAGGTACATCATTAAATAAATGACTAAGTTGCATGCGTGATCAAAACGTACCAAACTTGAAACACACTGAAATATCCAAAACAACCGTCGCTACACACACCCACAACTACACAAATCACAACTCGTGCGTGATGGAGTGGGCACGACATTTTATTTTTTTTCTCTGAAAGCAAATGCGTACGCTGTATCGCATGCATGCATATCCCATATAGATATATAGAGTGCATTTGTGTGCTTGCCTAGACAAAGTACAAGGGCCTGAACTCCATGCCCTCGACGATGAGCCCTCTGACGGTGAGCCCGCCGCCGCTTATAACAGATAACTGCGCGGCCACCGCGTGATCAGGTCCGTGCACATGCTCCACCGGGGCGATCTGAAACCACCCAAGCTCGATTTCCATCGTGCCGTCACCCCTGTCAATGGGGTAATTGATCAGGTCGTCGTCGGGTTCAGCGCCGCCGCCGACGACGAGGCGGACGCCGCGCGCTTCGCTGGCTTCGAAGCCAATCTGGTCGTTGATGGGGACGCTCTGCCGGATCTCCGACTGGTGCACGCCGTCGAGGCCGGCGTGGTTGGGCGCCAGTGCGTACACGAGGTGCACGCTGTATCTCGTGTGCAGCATCAGGTGCTTGCTTGCTATCTCGCCGGAGATACGCAAGGGCAGCGTCTCTTCCAGTCCCGCGCGCTCTGGAAACCTGGTCATCAGGCAAGATATATATGGGAAATTATTTTTCTCATAACTATATGCATGTTATTATACTCCCTCTGTCCCAAAATTAATAGAGCAACCTAGTACTCGATTATAATATATACTCCCTCCGTTTCAAAATGTTTGACACCGTTGACTTTTTAGCACATGTTTGACTGTTCGTCTTATTCAAAAAAATTTATGAAATATGTAAAACTATATGTGTACATGAAAGTATATTTAACAATGAATCAAATGATATGAAAAGAATAAATAATTACTTAAATTTTTTGAACAAGACGAATGGTCAAACACGTACTAAAAAGTCAACGGTGTCAAACATTTTGAAACGGAGGGAGTATAATAGAAAATATTCATTATATCCACAATGTGAAAATAAAGAAAAATATTTTTGTTATATATTCCGTTGATTTTTTTGTTGACACGCTGAGAAATCTTGAAGGCAAAATTAAGATGACTTGTGCCATGATGCATGCGCGATCTGTCCGTAGAGGAGTTGCCATGGCGAGGAACAAGATCGATCACGTATGGGCACACCATTATAGCAACAAAATGAATTATATATGTTCGTGAATTGATCAGAATTAACTGTTAGTTTTTTACTTGTATCTTGTATCTTGTATATGTGTCTTTATGGAAGTTCGTTTTCAACATGATGAAGCTAAAAACTATTAGATGATGACAAGAAAGCCTCAACAAGATATGCAGCGGTAGATAATTTTATTGTGCTGGAGTGGTCAGCGTACTCTACCTTGCGATGCCACCGCCACCAGGAGTGGGAAGCGAGGTCCATTCGTTCGAATGCTCTAACCTCAGTGCCCTTGCTGATAGCATGTAGCCAATGTTACCGGCCGGATCACCTAAATGATTGACACAATATTTCATCTGCATACACAAACAAAATTACAAATTTTAGGTATCTGTTAGATCATATTTTATCACATAGTCCTGACATATTGAACAACAGTTATCCTTTGTACAAGCTAGGTATACTAATTATAGTTAGATAATATCCTCTATACTGAACTAATCAAGCTCTGTTATAGATCCATAGCTGCCACGGCCTTTTAGTACTCGCAAAAAAATTGATCATTAGGCATTTCAAATTGATTACCATACGCTCGAATTGTTGTTCGCTACATACCACCTGTTATATATTCATTTGCTACTCTATTTCGTTATCGTTAGAAAAAAAAAACATTGCATTTGCATATTTTTTTATGTGTACATCGGAGGGGTTATTTTCTCATTGATAATTAAAATGCCAAAACTTCCGTTTTCATGGAGAATTCCCTTTCACTTGTCCTTTTAGATATATTATATATTGATCCATCTTGACAAAATATTTTTCAAATTTTTTTGATAACTTTTTGAACGCCATGTACAAACCAAGGGGATGTCCCCTCGAGGGACAAAAATCCACTTCCCTTTCTATATATGCTTAGCCATTTCTCACATATAGATATGAAACAGTACAATTTTACATGTGAGACATTTTCCCATGAACAGATAGACAACCATATCCACGTCGCACGTTTTGGTCCTATCCCTAAATAGCTAATAGAACTGGAAACTCACGAGTTTTATGAAAATATATTAAGGAAGAAAATGTGTTTACCACATACAAATATATATACAGGATTCTCATCCATGTCCAAATTTATTTGACCAATACTTGAAACATATATCATTGTCCAAATTTATGGCGTAATGCTAGTATATTTTTATGAAAATATATGTGATAAAATTTCTCAGATTGGAATAATTTAATTCAACAGTTAGCCATGGTTATACTATCAGATAAAAATGATTACTTTGTATGACCGTTACATAGAAGTGGAAATTTTTATGTTTGTACACGGCGGTAATGAACTCTAATGTCATGATTCGAAAGAGAATCTTATGGGAGTTAAAGATTCCACTTAAAATCAAAGTTTGTATGTGTTTCTTCATATAGAAAGAATGGGGGAAACAAGCAATGTTGTTTTTTAACATGCAAAAGGCAATTCAGGACATGTTTTTCGATTGTCATATTGCTCATTTTTCATGGCGATGTATATTCTTTTCTTTTCAATAACTCTCGTCAAAGCGCCAAAAATATTTTTGGCAATTTATTTAGTGGAGTGTCTAGATGTATGAAAAAAAAAAGATTTTATTTGGGGACATTGCACTTTGTTGGTTAATTTGATGTTGCCGAAATGATAAAGTATTTGATAAAAAAACTATTTAACTCTATGCATGTTATCTTCATGTGTTCTAGCTAGCATCAATATTGGTATATGATGCTACCATATGAGGTGTAGGATATTTTGTGCAATGATGCAACACTCTTATGATCAATTAATTGCCAAGAGAATTTCATTCGTGACGTAACATATATCGATTTAATTGTTAGAATTTGTATGGTTTTTTAAGCATGCCAGTTGTTTTTATTTCTTAAGGTAGCTGAGGATTTGTTTCACCATTCTTTTTATTTATTCAGTAAGTTATAATTGGTTGTGTGTATAATGGTACAGATTGGGGATGTAATACATTTTCATTACCACAAAAATGCGTGTATCTCTATTCATCAGGTGATCGAAAAGATAGCATTATAAAGAGTACTCTGCATGGACTTATACCAGGTTGTTGTCAAACGGTCGTCCTGAGTTCAGCATGCCGTTTATCTGTCTGGCGCTCGGCCTTCTGTTGGGATTAATCTCCAGACATTCTATCGCTATAGCAATACATCCCATGACTTGCATGATGCCATCATAATCCAGTTCTGGATACCTCATCTGTATCAGTCCTACATTTGACCAATTTTCTCGTACCTATTGAATTGTAAGATGGAATTCAGTAAAATTAAATTCTCCGTATGTAAAAGAACAATCATGTACTCCATCCGTCCTAAAATATAAGCATTTTTAGACTCCGACATAGTCTTCGAGATGCTACTTTGATGACCAATATCTATAAAAATAAAATGTTTTAAATAAAAAGATTTGCATATTATGATACTTTGATTAATGATAAATCTAGTAACATCAATTTTACATGATTGATCTTTTTTATTTTTTTGCTATTAATAGTCAAAGTTAAAAATAGTTGACTTAGCACTATACTAAAAATGCTTATATTTTGGGACGGACGGAGTACGCATCATAATCCACATAATTTTGGAATTAAGGAAAAGAAAAATTAAGCAGATATTTCGTTTTCTTAAAAATGCTCACCAGTGCGACACAGTCCTGTATTATTATTGCCTCAGGATTAAACTGTCGCCCTATCAAGATCTCCAACATTAGGATGCCCAAACCAAATACATCACATTTTTCCGTGATTACACCATGAGCTTGATATTCCGGTGCAACATATCCACTGCATACTCAACATTTTTTCTTTTCATGTTAATAATTAAGAGTGAAATGAGCTTCAATCTACGTACGATAAATAGTATGAGATTATCAAATAAACGAAAAAAAGGATGTAAAATTGTAAGAGAATCAAATAACTTACTAAGGCCGTGGAACATCATGCCCATTAAGGTTTTCAACCGGAGCGAAAAGCCTTGGTTGACCAAAAAATGTGATTTTCGGTTTCATATCAATAGTCTCACAGAAAATGTTGCATGGCCTCAGATCCAAATGATAAATAGGACCATGCAGCCTAGCTTCATGAAGGAAGCATAGACCCGACGTGATCCCCTTAATTATCCTATAGTTTATGGCCCAGCCAAAATTTCTTGGTAATAGTTCTGTCGAAGCAAACAAAGAGGGAAAATAATTAATATTCTTTATATGGTACGCCTGATAACCTCCTTGAAGCTAAGATGCATCTCCTTTTTACAATTTTCTTGGTTCGGTGAGGATGAAAGTTGCCTGCAAATAGTAATTCCTGATTTCCAAAATACAAGAATTTATGCGTGATCCAAAAAAGTATCTAAATAGAAAGATGTCTACATATATTTTTTAAAAACCACGCAGAAATCATTATAATTTGGAATGGATCAGGGAGTAGTTTTTAAAGACGATAAAGATGAATTACGTCCTAGCCTCTACGTATTTAAATACGCAACCAAAAAGCTCTGGTGAGTCACTGAGGCTATAAGTAATAATGTTCCTCCTTATATTTTGGAACGAAAGAAGATGAGAAATATGAATTACATTCTAGGCTAGAATTTCTAGGCTAGAAATATGAATATTTTTGGTTGCGTATTTAAATACAAAGGCTAGAATTCTAGCCTTTGTATTTAAATGCATAGAACCAAAGCTCTGATGCGTCTCTTAGGCTATAAGTAGTACTGTTCATTAAATTTCAAACTCGATGGTTTTCCTCCATATGAACAGTAACATACATGAGTGAAGTGCACAAGCAATCTCTAAACATGCACAAATGTGTCATTTAGGTGCTCTCAAAAAAAAAATTGTGTCATTTAGGTTATTGAACTCTCAAAATACATTTTAATATCCTTGAAATTGTCTTGATGTCATATAAATCCAAACAAGGTTCCAACCCGCTCTGCTATGATGTGGCAATGTCACGGTGATGCATGTTAGTGAGACCTACATGCTTGTCACATTGAAAAAAATAAAATTGAAAAACATATTTTCTCCCTATACCCAAAAGGAAAAAAATATATATAGAGCTATTTTACGGTCCTTGAGAAGATACCATGAGGTACCACTTTTTATATTATAAACTTGGTACCTAGGTATTATGAGGTACAAAATTCTAAAATTTTGGTACCTCATAATACCTCTTCAAGGATTGTAAAATTGCTTATATATATATATATAATATTCTACCTAAAGGGAGAAAAAATGTTTTGAATTCTATTTTTCTATGTGATTGACATGGCATTCTACTGATGTATAGGTGTCACTGTGGCATGCCCCATGTCGAGTGGGTTGGAGCTTGTTCGGACATGTAAGACACCCAAGACAATTTAAAAACCCAAGAATACATTTTGATAGTTCAGACACTTAGATGATACACCCACACAAAATTAAGGATCACCCATGTGCTTCACTCTTAGTTTTATCTGTTTCCCGATGTGTGAACCTTGGGTTGCTGAGGCAGCAAAGAGTTGGGGATTGTACCATGGCGTACGGATGTTAATTCACTCGTAACAAATTAATAAGACTAAATTTCACAAAATACAGGTATTTTGATCAAACTATCGCAAAATTACATATTTTAGGTGTTGTCTCGCACACCTACAGATTTATCACAAAACTATAGATTTAAGGCTAAGTATCACAAAACTGTATATATAATATTAAAGTTATCACAAAAGTACAACTTTTAGAGTTTAAATCCTTATCACAGTTGTTATGTTGGAGCTATAAATATTATTGTTTTCTGACTAAATTGATTTTAAACCTGTAGTTTTAGGATAATTTAGTTACATAAATATGTAGTTTTATGACACGTCATCTTAAATATGTTGTTTTGGGATAAATTTGATCGATGTTAAATATGTAGTTTTGTGATATAGCGAGTTAAAGTTGTAGTTTTGTGATTGGTTGGTCATAGTATATGTAGTTTTGTGAAATTTACTCGATTAATAATATTGCATTTCGAATCGGTGATCATTTGCATCATATCATACCATGGAGACTTTTGCCCTGGCGCTTGCAGAAAACCAGCCGTACTGGCACATAAGATTCATCATAGCAGCAGTAACCACTATATGGTGCGATGTTATCGTGAGGCGGCAGCATCCTAAGGATGTTGAACTCATCCCCGAATTGTTCTTTATTCAGCATCTCCAGGCCAGCATCACTAGCAAGCCGCTTCACAGCTAATTGCCCTCTTGGTAGATGAACTCCCTGTTCGATCAGTCAATTAATTAACATATATTAATTCTTTTTTTGAGGGGATAACATATATTAATTCTGTTGTGAGTAATGTTCTGAAGACATGAACAAATTGATGTCGCTTTGAGAGTTAAAAGAAAGTGTGTAATATTGCTCGTTCTGTGCTCACGAGCATGCAGGGATATATGTACGTAAGTGTCGGCTCGATCGCGCGCGAACCAAAGCTGAAAAGTATCTGAGATATATTAAAGGAAAAAGGGTGGCATACTTCACCAAGGATGTCTCCGAACATGCTACGACCCTGGTTTTGGACGGCCATCTTCTGGTCACAAGATAATTCATACATGAGATCAAGCATATATACATCATATATGTGTTGCTGGTAATAAGAATTTTAAAGCCAGAAAAGATAGATCATTCATACATCATGAGGGAAAACATAGGAAGAACTAAATATGAATTATGTTTAGAAGTTTCAAAATGGCATATATTCTAGTAGAGAATTGAGAAGGCTATATTTGGAATCCGAGAGAGAGAGGGAGAATATCTAATACTAGATACGGGTTAGAACTCTTTTCTGTTTTCCCTACCTCTAAATGAAAACGTGAACGAGTTTTGAGAAGTAAATAATTAAACAGTGTGCAAATCTATTTTATTCAGACCACTTTTTGCTAACTAGTTCTATGTAGCCATCAACAACAAGTGTATTTGCACGTGATACATATGTTGACAATCAATATAAACATGAAATTTATTAATACATATATCAGAATCACTAAATCATAAACATATTATAATAAGAAACTGATCTAGTCAGCATTTATAACTTCGAATTTTAAAAATATTATATCATAGTTAGGACTTTAATCGGACCATGTACAACTTAATATTTATTTATTGTTAACTTATATTAATTACAAATTTAAATTTATTAAATAATCAAAGTACTATAATCAATAACTCCAAACCGAGTAAACTTGATACTATCTATTAATTCCAAAATTTTGATTTACAGAAATATTATGAAAAACTACAATTAAGACTCTAAACCATATATAACTTGGTATTTATTAATTAATTCCAATTAATCTTTTGAAACAGTACTTTGCTCTTTGCATCAAATTGGCAAATATAATAAGCAGGCACAAACACTGTTCTTTGTCATGTAGTGATTACTTGCATTTCGATGCGGATCTCTGTTTCCAGATCCACGATTATATATTCTTGGGTGCTCTCCTGTGTTTTGACTTTCGATTTAATACCGAAAGCACAACAAATGATTTATCCAATATCTAACTCATATTGGAAGGATATATTTCCTTAGTTTTTTCATCTCGATGTTTATGGATTGGTTAAATCAGTACGTCTTCATGTTTGGAGTATATGACATTACAAAGTCCAAAATTTTCCTGAGTAGCGTAACATGTGTATTACCGATATTACAAAATCTACTCAGATTACAAAATCAATATCTAACTCATATTGGATGGATTTCCTTAGTTTACTAGACTACATGCCCTTTCGTCTCATATTGAATTTCACCTTAACTAAACCGTGTAACAATAATGAAATTAAAATAACCTTCACCTGTTACAACGCACGGGCATTTTTTCTGGTTCTTATTATATTACAAATTATGATACCTTCTCTTACTTTTTAAGAACTATAAAATTATTATTCTAATTAATTAGTTCTACTAGCTACAAAAATTTCAGCAATACTTGATGATGCATGGCCGTAGCTAAATTATGAAATAACCTTGAGGCCGCATCCCTGCCCCAAGAGAAATTCTCGAGGATAAACCATACCTTAGTTTGTATAATGTATGTGACAAAAGTGCGCACGTACTATATCGATCGATTAAATTGTTTTATACTCCAAAAAACACCACTTTAATTACTTAATTGCTTTCTTAATTTGTTGAAGTGTTTATACTAGGATTTTTCAAATCATGCATGTAGGTATAATATATTACAGCACATATATATGGCACAGGGGCGGAAGAAACACATTTGGTTATAGTAGTGGTACAGTTACAAGGACATGACTCCACTAATTAACCACAAGGTAATTATGGGATACACACACACCACATTTACACACGAATATACGTACTTCGGAAGAAATTATATATGTGATGTTAGATAACTCTCTCTATCCCTGAGATGTAAAAGATAAAAAAGGTGATATTCTCTGTCATTTAGAATTTTTGAGATGTCAAATTAACTGATATTATGCATGGTTGTATGCACCTCTTTCATGTGTACAAGTACAAGGGATGTAAAGAAATTAAATGTACACCGACAAAGAAAAGTTCATGGGACTAGAGAATCTAGTACCCCTCCATTCCATAATATAACAACCTAATACCAGCTGAGATATTTCATAGTAAAACGAATCCGAACAGGAGGGTGTGTCTTCATTCATTGTACTATGAAATGTCACATCTAGTACTAGGTTACTATATTATGTGACAGAAGGATTACTTAAGTACGGCATTTGTAATTGCTAAAGGGGAGATCTATAATAAAAAAAAAGATCCTATCAATTACTATACATCGCTAACCTGGCCGGATGTTGCCTGGTGAATGAGACAGCAGGAGGTGCAAGGCCTAGTGCCAAGAAGACGGTTAAGAGAGATGAGCGTTGTGCCACTAATCCCAACGTCAGTTGTATTTATAGGGTGATCCAGGTCGGGCCTTGGAGGCTTGGACGACGCGCAATACCTTGACCTACTTGTACTACTATAGTATAAAAATGTGTGAAGGCCACTAGGCTTTTGTAGGATATAATGGATCTGGATCCCGGTCCAGTCAACAATGTAAGACTGAGCTTGTAAGAGCAGGTACATTAGCAGACTATAAACCAGCTATAACCACATATTAAAAAGAAAAGAGAAGACATTAATACAAAACATTATATAGGTGTTGCCACTATAAGTGCCGGTAGTGCTAAAACCGGCACATATATACCATTTCCCACCTCCGCTGGTTGAAATCGAAAAAAAAGGCACTTTTAAGTAATTATAGGTGTCGGTTCTAAATAAAAACTGTCACATATTATATTTTGTGTCGGTTTATTTATAAACCGGCACCTATAATATATTATAGGTGTCGATTAATTAAAAACCGACACCTATAATATATTAAAGATGCAAGTTTTTTTTAAGAAAAACGACCCCCTACCAAACGAGCCGAGCCGAGAGACGGCCTTATCCACTCACCGAGTGGCAACCTTATCCTCTCAAGTCTCACCCATGACCTGTCTCTCTCACCCTCTCCTTTCTCTCTCGGCCTATCTCTCTCGGCGCTTTCGTCGCTGGAGACGGCGGCTGAGGCGGCGGGAGGGATCAGGCGGCGGCGGTAGGAGGAGAGGCGGCGGCGGCAGAGGGCGGCGCCCTCCCCTCTGCCAGATCTGGCGGGAGGGAAGGTGGCACCAGCGGCCCAACGACGGAAGGGGATGCG
>CM020183.1:9042408-9065407 GCA_009805545.1 Oryza longistaminata
TCGCCGCACGCCTCCTCTTGCTTTGCTCGGCTCCAGTGTTGGTGGTCTAGGGTTTGGGCGGGTTAGATGGGGAGGGGAATTGGGGAAAATGTAGAATGGGCTGAGATGTGGCCCAATTAGAGTGCGGGCTGAGAGGAAAGGGGGAGGGGAGTGGGAAAATTAGGCCCAATGGTGGAGAAATGGTGAAACAAGGCCCAATATAAGCAGTTCAAGCTTTCTTTTTAAATTTTTTGAATACATATACGAACTATAGAGTATATATACCTATTTTTTGTGCAAAAATCTTGGGTATACATCTGAATACCCTTGAATACATACTGGGCCCGCCCCTGATGATTACGTATGTCCAGATTCGCAGTTTTAGGATGTGTCTAATTCTATCTTAGGTTGTTACATAGTGGGATAGAGGGAGTATATGAATTATTTATCAGAAAGAGAAGAAAAGGACAAAAGAGAAAGAGTTAGGTGATAATATGATTTATATCTCCAATGCTATATATTATGTAGTAAAAATCATTACAAACTAGATAAAACCACTATCTGTAACCACTTCAAGAGTAACATAAATTATGCAATAGAGTTCGTAGATGGCCGGTTTTAAAGTTCAGTGTGCGAAACAAACTTTCCGTAGTTTTAAAGTTCAGTGTGCGAAACAAACTTTCTGTAAAGTTTAAGGTATATGGGTTTTTTCAGTTTTCTCAATGATGTGCAATGTTGTCCAATGTATAGTACTATATTTAGTAGGTAAAATGCTTTTAACAAAACACCAGTGTAATATATTACTAAATAATGAATTTTCTAGACAAGGGCCCATATTGGTTGTAGACGGACCATAACTGGTCGCGCCTACGAAATTCAGTTTATATTTTCGCATATGGATCCTTGAAAAACGCACATGCGAAAATATACTTTTGCAGGCGGGCCTCTTACAAGGCCGATGTGCAAGAATGTATTTTCGTTGGTGGGCCTCTTAATAGGCCCGCATGCAAAAATACTTTAGTTCGCCAGTTGACCTTCCTCCAGCTTAAAAAATCTACCCACCCCTCATTCTTATCCACACCTCCCTCATTCTCTCTCCTTATCTTCTCCTCCATCTCCCTCTCCCTAGTAGTGGTGTCGGGCTAGTGAAAGTTTGGCCGTGGGTGGAAGAGGCTCGATCCAGGCTTAGGAGCGGAGCGAAGGAGGGCTCAGGAGAGGTCAGTCATGAGCAGGAGCGACTAGAAGTGGTGGCGGCATGCTCGAGAGAGGCCTGCCATGGGGGAGCGGCTCCCTCCGGGCTCGAGAGCAGTCGACCGCGGGCGGTAAGTCTCTCTTTGGGCATGGGAGGGACAGATCCACCATTCATAGTGCCAGGAGGGGCGACGACGGCGGTGGGCGGCAACGGCGGAGCTCGAGGGCGGCGGATCGGGCGACACCGGATCTGTTGCCCTCGGCCCCAGGAAGGGTGAAGACGACAGAGGACGGCAATGGTGGAGCTCGATGGCGGCGGATTTGCAGTGCCGCGCTCGGGAGGGGCGGAAGCGGATCTACTGCTTCTGGCCCTCGTGGACGGCTGTGAGGATGATGACGGCGACAATGACGGTGCCTTGGGAAGCTAGGGTTTTGGCCGATGGCGGGCTAGGGTTTCGGCCGATTTTTTTCAGAATTTTTATTTTTTTCCGCTGAAATTATTTTTGTGTGGTTGGTATATGTGAGCACATGTGAAAAACGAGATTTTCGCATGTAGTTGATTTAAACGCATGCAAAATCTAGATTTTTGCAGACACTTGGGTGCTACGGGCTAACCACATGACTTTGAAAAACGATTTTTGCAGCATGAAAAATTCAAATCTGTGGTAGTGATAGAATCATCCATCCTTTTGTAAAAGAAATATTGTATCTTTGCATACTACTATGGTAGGAATTGTCCATTTTCCATCCCCAAAGACATAATTGCTCTCATGGCAGAAGATTCAAACAAAGTTGACATGTTTCATGTTTATGTCATCAATGGCCTAGGGTTGTTAAACATTTCAATATTTGTGTTTATCTGTCCAAACCAATTACTACCACAGAGTTATGTAACCGTGATGGCTCATAAATGGCTAGTCAATGTGACCAGTTACATATGGCTCATCTTTGATGAGTCAAAAAAATAGCTTTGTTCGAGATATGGCTAACGAGAAGACCTGTCATAGATGTGTGGTTATCTCCGAAAGGTCGTAGTTATCGCCTGTCATATGTGATGGGTCGTAGGTGACAAGTAGTGGGATAAACCGTGAACAAGGGAGTGTGTGTGTGTATATATCAAATCGTAGTTTTCTTTTATAAAAATTGATAGCATTTCCATATGAAATTGGACGAAAATAAACTTTGTATAAAAACATGTAGAGACTTCGATGAGATCTATAACTTTATAATTGATAATATTTTCATTTGAATTTGTTTACATGCCCAAATATATCTGAAATGATGTCATGAATTCTCAAATACGTGCTGCACATTTCAGATATAAGCGAAACATCATATTAGCAATGAAAATAATTTAGAATAAAAATTTATATATGTGCTCTTGATGATTTAAAAGCAAATGCTGAAAAATATATTGTGACAAAAGAAAACTTAAAATCAACTTAAACTTATTGCTTATAAGATGAAGATTAACGATGGGAATGATCGTAGATACTAGTTCCTTGAGTCATGGCTTCAGATCGTAGATATTACTAATAAATCCATGTAAAAAAACATATCTGCCATGTCGTTAATGCTTCATTTTTATTGTCCTTCTGTCGAACCTCGGGTCAAGCATCTAGCCAAGTGACTTGTTGTTGCCCTCTTTGCCGCCGCGAGACTGAGACGGCATTGCACCTCGTTGCCACTTGTAGATACACCAAGAGGATCTGGCACCTCGTCTCTGCATGGGTGGGCTATCAGCAGATGGACCCAACGGAATGGGAGGAAGCCCAGTCAGTCAAACAGTGGTGGGAGAACATTGCAAACACGCCTAGTGTCCCGAAAAAAGGACTTCGATCGCTCATTCTGTTAGTCGTCTGGGAAATTTGGAAAGAGAGGAATCGGCGGATTTTTGATCACAAAGAGGTGGCAACGAACTTCCTACTAATGAAAATCAAAGAGGAGGCGAGCCTTTGGGCTTTAGCAGGAGCTAAGCGGCTGCGTGAGTTAATCCCGCACTCTGTATAGTGTACACCTATAGTGGTTCTCCGTTTTCTTTTTACCCTTAGGGGTTTGTATTTTCTCCTGCTCTATTCAATGAAAAGGCACTCTAGTGCTGTTTTCCGTTAAAAAAAAAATAGTTGTCCGCCTCTGTTTTTCCCTCTCTCAGCCTCCAGCTCAAACAGAAAATTTTAAGTGGATCTCATATCATCTATTATTTTTAGAAGATACTTCCTCCATCCCTAAATGTTTGACGCCGTTGACTTTTTTAAACATGTTTAACCATTCGTCTTATTCAAAAATTTAAATAATTATTAATTCTTTCTCTATCATTTGATTCATTGTTAAATATACTTTTATGTATACATATAGTTTTACATATTTCACAAAAGTTTTTAATAAGACGAATAGTTAAATATTTTTAAAAAATTTAACGGCGTCAAATATTTAGGGAATGAGAGAATAAGATAGAACGGAGCCTCCTTGTATTTTTCGAGAAGTAGCTAGCCGCTCGCCGAGTCATCATACCGTCTGTCGCTGACAATAATTTGGTGATCGGTTTGTCGTCACTCGTCAAATTGGCAATAACCATTAGCCAATAGGCAATAGGATTGCATCTACAGGACAGGTTGATCTATCATGCATTATTGTGGCATCCTGCGTTTTTGTTTAAGGAAGTTATTCTTCTGTGTCAATTTGGTGGGACGATGTACTATTTCTCATTTCTTGTAGTTGGTGATTATCACGGACAGCTAGCACCATCGATTCCTTAAACCAAACAAGTTACTACTACTTACTTCCTCTGTCCCGTAAAACATGACGTTTTAAGGTTTCTCACCCAGATCAATGTTTGCTAAAAATGACCAATTTACCCTCATTAATTTGATTAAGTTCTGATGTGCATGCACTCTAGAAGGTCCCACAGACTAATAGAGATTGGAGTTAAATAGCAAACGAACCACACCTTGACTGCCACGTGGATTTGCATAAGCACATTGGAGCCATGGCCATAAAAATTACACAGGAGAAAACAATCATTACCATAGTTTAAACATTTGAATTAGCATATGGAGGATGTGCTTTGGCGCCTAGCTAGGAGTGCCCGTTCATTTCTGAAAGTGGGCCACTTCTTGATTACGGCCAGGATGACATTTTTTCTGGGACATTAGTTGGATGGGAGAACGTCCATTTTTTTGGGACGGAGGAAGTATATAGGACGAGCGGACTGTTGACCATCTGATGAATTATCGTGGTACGTCAAATCAAACGGTACACACACGCAAACCACTACGAGAGATTTTCCATTCCGAGACAATTCTTTCTTTCACCATTTGAATCTGAAAATAGACGCCTGGGATTTATCCATCAGAGATGACATGGATAAATGTCAGACATTTATTTTCAGATGTAACGGTAATTTTCAGGTATACACTACATATTTTCTCTTTCCTCACAAAAGTATACATAGAAATACAAAATATGTAATACAGTTCACATCACAAATATTACGTACAGTTCATATTGGTCAATAACTGCTTCCATACAACAAAATACATAATCAAGGTTAGTTATAAGTACAATAAAACAACCAGAAGTTCAGATAAGACACTATCTCGCATGTTGTAATCTCTTGCAAGTAGAAATTTTAGGGACTAATTAAATTCAATTGACCTGACTCAGATTGAAGCTTAGCAAACGACGAAAGAAACCATTAGTTTCTTCTGTCGTTTTCTTCAACCGCTAAATCTCTTCTTACATGATTTTGATTGCTGCTTCAACTTCTTGTAACTGCTTCATCGAAGTATCCAACTCCTACTTTTGTTCATCAATTTGATGTGGAAGTTCAGCTTCTCCTTGTTTCTCCGGCTAAAGTTTAGGGGGTTATGTCCTATTTATCTCCCTTAACTATCGCATGAGTTAGTTTACCCTTGTCAACTTCAATACTAACATTTCACGCCCTACAACTTTTCAAATATGATGAAGTGGTTTAGTCCTACTTAGTATATAGGTGTCCATTTTAGGCATTTTAGGCCCACTTGTCAGCCCAACTATTCTTCCTCCTCATGTTCGCCTCCTGCCTCCTTCCTTCCTAGTCGACTGGCATCAACACTACAGCTCTTCCCTCCGACCTCACTGCCTAAGCGCCCGACAACCTTGCCTCTCTTATCATTTGGCACGCGATAGAACTCCCTGCACCGCCCTAGCTAACTGCCGCCCCTTCACCAGAAGTCCACGCCTAGCTCCTTGGCTACCACAACCGCAGACCTCGTTTGGGGAGGAAAATGTACAAGAACTACATGTGGAGCCAACCATTTTATTTAATTATTTTATAGAGTGGATTGCCACATGTGCCATGTGAGATGAAAAAGCACCAAGTACAATCCTTATGGGGCAGGGGGGCTCCAAAAACTTGCCAACTCATTCAAGAGATAGCTAATCTACCTGACATACAATAGTAGGCTATCAACCTTCATTTTTTTTTAATCGTGCTATTCTCTTGTTCCAACGCTGTATGTTGCTCTCCTATTTTTCTATTGGCTAATATGACATGCATGGGCCCCACGATATGCAGATTTACATATATGCGCATGCTCAGCCGGCGACTAATTCGACGGCTTTTCTCTCTCTGCAGTTTAGCTCTTTTCTCTCTCTGTAGTTTAGCTCTCTGCCACATGTGCTAAAATTCTACATAAGTACGGAGTAGGCTATTAGCTCACTATTGTACATCCGGTTTAAATGATTGAAGGCTGTAAATGTTTGGAATTGGAGTTGAGAAGATAAATCAAACTTTTGTTATAGTTGAGATGAGCAAATCAAACTTACCCTGAAGTTCAACCTCAAGCTTTTCTACGCGTTGGAGATGTGGTTCTGGCCTGATAGGTTGACTGGCTGGTTGCCTTTTCGATGGATCAAGCATTTTTTTCTGTTAAAGTAAGTATGAACTTAGATTACAGCTTCAACTGGGTTTAGTAACGCTCAGTGGCGGAGCCAGGATAAAATTATAGCGGGGCTAAACCAAAATGACTAAGAGCAACTAAGAGAGATTTAGGTTTGGGTTAGGATTTTTTTGGGTCTTCTTAGCCTTTTGGGCCTTCTAACAATCTCAAACAAAGTCTATATTAGCCCCTCATCTATAAATAAATGGATTAACATTTTAGGGAGTATTATGGGGGATCTAATGGTATATTAGGGGTCAGGGGGGGTCTAAAGACCCCCCCCCCCCCCCCCCCTCCGCCCCTGGTAACGTTGTAGTATGTTCAGTCACCAGATTTCTTTTTTCTGCCTTTATCCGTAGCTAGGAATTTTTCTCTGGGTAGTCCTACTTCAAAAGTTAATATCACATATACAAATTTTTGAACGCCGTAAATCATATATACATGTACAAATTTAGTAAAAATACGATACAAACATAGAAATAATATCATTTAACATCAATAATTGGCTAATTTATAACAAGCAAGTTAAAAATGTGCGAATACTACAATATAGATATTTAAAATAAAAAAGATCGTAGGCATGAGAAAATTACATGCCGCTACCTTAATCTACGCTTACTCATATCTCAAGGACATTCCCTCTATTTGCTAGATTTATCACTTTCATCATGCCCACGAAATGCCAATACTTGTTTTCAAAGAAATCATACATCTAAGTGTAAACCTAGCCTTATAACTAATTTTGTTCTCATATTAAACTTTCACAATGACATTATCAAGGTGCGTCTTTCACCAAAAAAAAAAAGATATTTCTCTTGAACTTTTGTTTGCACTTCATGTTTTACAAATACAATATACAAACTACAATCCAGCAAATCAGCAGCACGTTCTGATATTCACATTCACTATTCACTATTCACTGATTCACAAATCACATATTCACATTCACTGAAGCAAATCGTCGATTTACCTCACCTGAGCACAAGATTTGAAGAGGGGCTAGTAGGAAGGCAGGGATATCAACAAGGGCCAGGGTACTGGGGGACCCGGGCTCTTGGCGTCGGGCAGCCAATGGCGACGCCGGGGACACGAGTTGGGCGGGGAGCATCACTTGCCTACGCCGAGGCGCAGCTTACCCACCTGTAGTCCTGTACAGGTCTAACCACCGCGAATCGATGCAGGCAGAGAGCGTCGGTGTCTCGACGGCGACGCAACGAGAAGAGGAACCACAGCGGCGGAGGCGGCGTGGCGAGGCGAGAAACGGTGGCTACGGTGCGGCGAGGGGAGAAACAGCAGCGACGGCGCGGTGGAGGCGAGGAACGGCCGCACAACGAAGCGAGGAGACGGGGAGTGGACAGAGGGGAAGAACGGTGGCGTCACGGGTGTTTTCTCTCACGCGTGCAAAGAACCACGTTGCGATGGGCTCCTAGTCGCCTAGCCCTAGCGCTTCTTGCCTTCTTCCCGCTGTTCGTTTTTGCTAGGCCTTTGCTCTTGGGCTTGATCGGATGCTTAAATATTTGGGGGGCGTGGGGTCCCTGGGCCGAAATCGGTGGTAGTCCCGGGGCCACCAGGACTACCCCCTAGCTAATGTCAATTAACAGATATTTTTCACAATTTATCTGGCACAATCAAAGGATTATTTTCAACCATTAACAGAAACTAGCTAGTTCGATTGTCTTGTGTTGATGTAGTTTGTCCTCTGACCTCTGTTGCTTTAATATGGTAATGTTGAGCTGGCAGCCTCATCCTTACCCTGTATGTACCTGAACTATTGCTAAGCTTTCAGTGAAGCTGCGCTGTCCTGAAAAGTGCTCTTTAGGGCAAGTTTTATAACAGAGGAAGTTGTCACATCTAATTTTGTCCAAGTCATCTACACATTAATTTAGAGATAATACATACAATAGATTGCATCTACTTACACTATACCCAATCCACTTGCTACCAATCCACTTCTCTCTTTCTCTCCCATTTCTTGAAAATTGTGTGGGGGTTGCCCCTTGCATGAGGGGTGGCTGCTCCTCTCTCTCTTCTCTTCTCTTCTCCACATCATCATTTGAGTCTACATGGTATCTTGGAATTAGAGATAAGATGCTTAGAGCAAGTTCAATAGTATAGCCCATTACTAGCTCCAATTTATCTATAGCCGATCTAATAGCCAATTCATATAATAGTTGCTTACTATACTATTAACATATGGTCCCACCTGTCATACACACATTGCGTCTTAGAGTCCGTGCTGCAGCTGGCTACAGATCTGTAATCCGCTGCTCTTCTCTCTCATCTTTTATCTCATTAAAATATGTTTATAGCTAGCTAATAGCCCGCTATTGTACCTGCTCTTATAGTACTTGCCCTTACCAGCCAGGAACGGATTGGCCACCGTTATTTCTCCCATGAAATGATTCACATTTTTATTTCCAATACATCTGCTAGTTACCTGATTTCTCCCATGAACCGCAGTGCTAGCTCACAGTTCAACGTAGAAGTATCAGCTTAATTTTAGTTGTCATTCAGAAGTTTATTCAGGCCGGCATGGACACTACCGGTGTCCGGTGCACGTTCACTTCACTATCGCTTCGTTTCAGAAAATTTCCTAACCGTCTCCTGCGTCGTCTGGAGAAGTCGTATGGTTACCTCATCTCCTTGAAATTGCAGGGCGAGCTGAGCCAGTGTCGACAGTTCGTCACATCGCTATGTGGTCTTCTCACCGAGCTGTGCCTCTCATCAACAAGTCTGAATAAGGAGGAATATCAAGTCTGAAATAGGTAGTTATTACAATGCGAATGACGTGACGACGGAAGCTCTCTCTCTCGAAACCTCTCTTGCTACAGTAAATCCCCCTCTCTCGACCCCTCTTCCTCCTCGATTCATTAATCTAGGGCTCATCCTTTGCTTCAAAGATGCTCTAAGTTTTAAATGTAGACTTACCGTGTTACTGGGTCTTCTTTATGTTCTTTTTTTTCTTCGTCATGCTATTCATGTGTTCTAGGGAACAATATTGATTAACTGAATAATTGGTAGTCATGTTAACGATCTCTTTGTCAAATACGGGTGGTGCTTAGCGTGAGTGTTGGTTCTAAGGACTATCGTTTTAGTTTTTTCTTTAATAGACGGCTGCGCCGTTGCAGTCCGCGACGGCGTCGGTGGTGCAGATGTGTCCTGCAATGGCGTGGATGTGACTCGGATGATCTCCTCTTCTTCAACCTTCTCCATCGAGTTACCAAGACAGCATGTTCTTCGCCACCATCTTCGGATTAAGTCTTTGGTTGGCTGGATTTGGGGAAATTCTTCCTCTTTATCTCTTGGCAGCAATAACCATGCAGGGTTTATCGTTCGGGTTGAGCCCAGATTGGATTTGCAACCTTGGTTTGCAGGTTTACAGTCCGGGCTCCTCAGATTCAACGATGAACTCCGTGGAAATATTTTGCGGAGTCTGGTGATGCTCACACCAAAATCTACGGCTTCGCAACAAACCTCTCGTATGTGTCGTTTCCGTGGAGGTAGCCGAAGGGGTTTACCGGTTCGTCAAGCGGAGTACACATCAATAGAGGCCCTTGGATGCAATCGTCGCGGCATTGCCGCAGTACCCTGTCGATTTGCTCCTTCATTGCTGCTTAGTTTCATTAGGAAGTTTGCTTCCTATTTTCAGTTGACCTCTCTTTTTAAAGATGGTCCAACTCTTATGTTTATCATGGACGATGTATTGGGGAATTCAATTCCCCTAAATGCTGTCGTTTAATTAAGTGTGTTATGTTTTCAAAAAAAAAAAAGTCTGAAATAGGAGGATCTATTAAACATTTGCACATTGCACCACTTGCTTTATCTGAAACTGGTTGAATCTGATCATGAGGGCTTTGTCATAAGAAATGGTGATTTCCCACGTATGCGACGCTTATTCCTTTTTGCGCAAAATCCCGACCTCCCTACAGTTGAGAAAGGAGCTTTGCTAAATCTCCTGTCAATACTCCAATTGCTCTGCAAGGATCTAGTTGGTCTTTCTGGAATCAAGATTGAGTACCATGATTACCTTGAGGAAGTTGCTCTGGATTCTATGGTCAAAATGAAACTACTCCCTCCGTTTCAAAATGTTTGACACCGTTGACTTTTTAACACATGTTTGACTGTTCGTCTTATTAAAAAAATTTGTGAAATATCTAAAACTATATGTGTACATGAAAGTATATTTAACAATGAATCAAATGATATGAAAAGAATAAATAATTACTTAAACTTTTTGAATAAGACGAATGGTCAAACACGTATTAAAAAGTCAACGGTGTCAAACATTTCGAAACGGAGGGAGTAATTAAGAAGCACCCAAATAGTCCCAAGGTTATGTTCCTCAAGAGGGTTGATACAACAGACAGCTAGTCCATGGTGAAATATATATGGTGCAACAGAGAGACCAACATCTGAGATAGGATCCCCCTATCATGATCCAAAATCGGAAATTTCACGCTTTCCAATCATACTATGACGAGTCTATCGTAGTAAACAAAAGTTTCAGATGCTGCTCTGGTGTTAATTGAGAAGTTCAATCCTAGCAATGGTTTATAGATTCTTCTATAGATCTCTGAATCTGAATCCTTGAGGCACGAGCTGGTTGTTTTGTGCTGTGCAGTGATATATAGTTTCTATCACATATGTTGTGTTTCTTTATATTCTAGGACTCTTGCACATTTATTTGCTTGTTTTTTTTACTGAAATTTCTGCTAGGGTTTTGCCAAGCACTGTTTTTTCATTAAAAAACAGAAATATTTACAGATATTTGCTTGTTTTATGCAGTCATCCCCTGTTTCACAAATATCCAAGATACTGCTTATAGTCGCCATTTCCGTGTGAAAACATGAAGGATTTGACCATGATGCCAACAAGTAAAATTATCACTACTCATTTTGCTAGTTGAGAGATATCATAGGTTCAAGTTCCTTTCCTTTTGTTTTTAGGAAATAGATCCAATTTCTGTATTTTCCTTCAAATCTAGGGAATGTTGTACCCTATTCCCAGTTATTGTTTCGGTATTCCTAGCACCTTTGTTCAATTTTGCACTTGTTCTTATAAACAATGGTGTGAACACTATGGAAAAATGCTGTGAAACGGATTAACAGAGGGACTGACTACGCAACCAACAAATCACCCAAAAGCAAAATGTTCAGACTGAGAGCCCTCGGTAAACTGATTTTTGACGGCAATCCACTCACAATTGAGAGTTGCATAATTTCCAAATCAATTAGAGGTTTGGCCCAAAATATTGATGGGCCGGCCCAATCCACATCAACTTCAAGTCCAACATAGTATTATGCAAGTGAAAAAGTATGCAAAGTATATTTTAAAATTTTTATACGCATTGAAATTTATATGTTTTCATTTCAATGTATCCGTTGCAAATATTTGTGACAAGAGGGAACTAACAATCAATTATTTTTTCCATTCACCAGATCAGCACTGACCCAGCCTAGATTACATATACTATAAATTTAAGATGGTTTGGTTTCGATGGACGGTGATACGAAATGGGATGCCATGCCGGCGGCCGGCGCCCGTCGGCTAGCCAAGCTCAACGCTGGCACCGCGGCGAGGCGTTGTCGAAGGCGAGGCTGATGGGCGCGCTGGCGGCGTACGTGAACACCACCGGCGACCCCTTCACGATCTGCAGTCCGTCGTTGACGAGGCAGAGCCCGTCGCTGCCGGCGGTGTGGATCTTGCTCCGGTCGACGCCGGCGGGCACGCCGTCGAGGCAGGACAGCACGACGTCACCCTCCGGGCACGAGCATTCGTTACCGATCGTCACCTGGAACTCCGGCAGGCCGCCCACGACCCGCCCGGTCTTCTCCGTCGCGATGGTGATGTCCGACGGGTCGCAAGGCTCCGGGTCGGCGGCGGCGACGGCGACGGCGACGTGGACGTGGCAGAGGAGCGCCGCGGCGGCGGCGGCGAGGAGGAGGAGAAGGGTGGTGGCCTTGGTCGTCATGGTGGTGATCGAGCTAGTGATTTGATGCGTTTGCTTCACTCTCTTTTGTGTGAAGATTTAGTGTAGAGAGTGTCACTATATATAGATCATTTTGGAGGAAATATGGGCAATATATGTCAGATTGTCCCAAAATTAGCGATTTGATTGTATCTTCGTGATTACGGCGATGGATTTAATTCAATCCCCTGATGAGTGAAGATATTGTTCTACGTGGCTGTGTATATCCATTTGAGAGACTGGATTTCTATATATCCATTGTCTTTAAATTCTACACATTTTTTTTCTTTCTAAAAGTACAGTGCAAGTGGCTGATATGTTATCATCATTCTACCGGAAGTCGTGTTCATAAACTGTGTAAATTGAGAGAAAAAAAAAGACAAATTTATGTGTCAATAGTATTATAATTAAAAGATTTTTGTATGCTGAATAATTCGATGATATTTACTTCTCGATGTGTTAGTTAAGTTTACACTTAGTTTTGTGGTACATGAGTACCGGAGCCAATGTTAATTAGTACTCCCTCGATCACAGTACAATATCGTTTTAGAATTCCTATAGTAAATAGAAGCTAACTTTGATAATCGTAATTGCTCTGGAAAAATCTAAATCATGGATGCATACTCCGTAGCCATACATGATTTATTGGGTACACACAAAATGGTCCGCTTGATCAGCAGCCATACAAGAGAAGTCACCACAGATACCTCATGCATATCTTTTTTTTTTTGTCTTTTTATAAAACTTTCTTTTAAATTACGCCATGTATATCTTGAGATAGATAAAGTCACCATTAACGTCTCGTTGTTGATGGGCCTACACTACACCTATAAGCACCTCTAGAAAACTGCGTGGACATATCTCACATCCGAAAGACTGCGCCAGCATATCTTGATATTGATAAAGTTACCACAGACGTCTCATTGTCGATGGGTACGCCGCCTATCACTGAATGAATAATTAGCCCTCTTGAGATTGATGAAGTCACCACGGACGCCTCGCTGCCCACTGGTATGTCGCATTGTCGTCTCTCACTGAAATAATAATTAGTATTAATACAAGCACCTATGTCAAATCTTATTTGTGATCCAATTATACTGTTGTATTCTTTCCAATGAAATTTTTATAATAAAATATCACATAATAATTATATTATACGAAGGTAGTAGCGTGTCTCTGAGCGCTTCCCTCTCCTGATTTCTTTTTTTTTTCTCCTCATTTTCAGCTTCTCTCCCCTCCCGCATCCCCTGTTTCCTTCCCACCACTCTGTCTAGAGTGAAAAAAAATTATTGACTCATCTTCTATTTTAGTGCCCACATGGCCATATTGAATGGTGAGTAAAATAGTTACTCGTCTCGGTAAAATAATTATTTTCGTATTGACGAAAAAAATCAATAAAAAATTGATGTCTGGTAAAAAAAATTGAATAATTACTTATCTAGGTAAAATAATAACTGTTTTAGGAAAGAAATCGATGTCTCTGCTTCAGTGAAAGAATTACGTTGTTTAACCAATGTATAAACGGTAGTTTTACGCAAGTTTAACCACTGAAATGAAGCGAGAAAAGTAGGACACCATATATACTTAGGATGTGGATTTTCATCTCTCGAGGATATGTCCCATCGTTGTTTGCATGTCATCTAAAATTGACAATATAGATTAATATGAAATATATCACTCCATAAATATGCAAGACCAAATTTAACATCTATAAGTTGCAACAAAAAGAATAAAATAAATTAAAAATAGTTATTGTACTTCGCAGCTATAGTTGTTATTTTTATTACAACTAGTAGAAGTTAAATTTTAACATGCATATTTATGGAGTGATATATTTTATATTAATCTATCTTATCATTTTTTTAATTTTTTTATGACTATTTAAATGGCATGTATAAAACGAGGGGATATCCCCTCGAGGGATGAAATGACTTTTCCATGTAGTTATAGCAATCCCGTTGATGTAATTTGGAACTTGTTTCACTGCAATGAAGGATCAACGATCTATCCAGCGTACACCACTGCAAGTGACGTCTCCTCCACTATATATGACGTATGCAAAACGATGATCGGCGACGAAGTCCACCGCCGTCGGAGGTGGCGCGGTTGTCTTCCTGCGCAGCCGGCGCGGCGACCATATACCAAACATGGTGGCGGCTAAAGCTTCATTCAGTTCCCTCCTCGTTCACCTCTATCAATGCCTTGTGGACGACGTCGCTCACGGTACCAACGGCAAGCCAGAGCCGTCGTCGACCTTCCTCCACCATGCCGGACAGGTCGGGCGGCCAGCTAGCACCGGTGAGAACGGCAGCCGGAGCCCCACCTGCTCGAGGACGCCGCCGACGTTGCCGGCGCAGCACACCTTGAACTTAGTCACGGTTTTCAATTTCAAAATTGGATTTTATGCTGGGGACTTTTCGGTAATTTCGGAAATTTCTGGCCGAAATTATTTGAAAATTTGACTGAATTCGAATAAAATTTGACCAAATTCATAAAAGATTAAAAAAACGAAAATTTCGGGCGAGATTTGAGTTTGCCGGTTGGGGGCGAAATTACCAAAATTTCGGAAATTTTGAACCGAAATTTCAAACCCTGCCCGGAACCCGTCGACGGGCACCTCTCTCGCCGGCAGGTGCTCGTGCAGAAACCCCGGCCGCGACGTGATTTTCTCCACGGGGCCGCGCAGCCCATCGCGCGCGTCCGGGAGGAAGATGACCATGGCATACTGCATTCGGTCGCTGTCGCAGATGGAGATAACCGGTGTATATAGCTGCCACGCTTCCACTTGTATAGTTGAGCTTGAGCACCTTGAACCCGTCTGAATCATATTAAAGAGTTGCTTATGTATACTCTTTCCGTTTTTGAATAATAGACATTTTCCCGAAATTTTGACACTTTCACAAAACATATTTTATAAATAATCCTTGGAAAAAAACTATAACCAAAAGTAGACTTCTACCTCAGAGCCATGGGGTCTTGGCGTTAAGATTATAGTTTAGCACTGTGCAGTTTGGCGTTGAGTTATATACAATAATAACAGAATGATCTGTATCTTAGTGAATTGAATTGAGTAGCCTAGTGGTGAGTTACTTGCTTGTACAATTTGAAGGTGGTGGGTTCAAATCCCGTTTACACTTTCTTTCTATTTTTCTGACTTTCCACCCTTTGAGGTTTGAACCCTGATCGCTAGGATCCATCAAAACACCATTCACCACTACAACATACTACATCACATGCTTCTAGGTCTATTACACTTTTCATCATTGCCTCAGCCCCAATGGGTCCGACGTTAAGATGTTAGGCCTCAACGCTAAAGCCCATTGCGCTGAGGTGAAGGTCTATTTTTATTTATAGTTTTTTAAAGGTTTACTTATAGAATAAGTTTGTTAAAAGGGTTAAAATATCAAAATTACGGTTTTCACCATAGATAGCATGTAGAACAGGTCAATAATTATGTTTTTTTTTTCCAGTTTGCCATTCGCAGTTGTTAGAAAATAGAATTAAGGAAATACAATGAGAGGTAAATATTGTTGAAGGACGGAGGGAGCATTATTCTTTTGACCAAAAGTAAATAGTGTTTCTTCATAAACATGATGAAGTTATTAGTGGCAAAATACTGTAATCACATGATCCGGAGTGCCATTGATCCACTTCCGAATTCCAATGCTCGGTTCAGACTCACGGTGGAGCACCAATCGCGGACCCAAGGCCCAAACCCTTTGCAACCGCCTACCTCGATCTCTGAGTCGTAGACTCGCTTGGAATTTGGCAACGTTCGCGATCCTAAATAGGGATGCAAGTGGGTAGTTCCGCTACCCGCATAAAAACCCATTTGCTAGTGTATTTTTTTATGGTAGTTTAAAATTTAGAAGAAAAAATAAACTATAAGTGAGATAAGCGGGCAAAAAAAAGCCCGCTTGCCCGCCCCGGTTGCATCCCTAATCCTAATTAGCGAAGGGAAAGCTCAAGCCTTGTACAGGTCCAAGCTCAGGCCTTGGGTTTCACTAATCGATCGGTCTTAGGCCCTCTTTGTTTAGACTTATAAGCCAACTTATAAGCCAAAAAGTCTAAGTCTAAACAAACAAGCAGCTTTTTCGTTTGGCTTTTTTGAAGCCATAAGCCACTCTTACACTATTAAGCCAAAAGCTAGGTTGGAGAAGCTTTTTTGGCTTATATGAGATAGATGTATGACTCCACCACTAAACTTAGGACATTAAATTCACTGGCTTATAAATCATATAAGCCAATAAGCTGACTTAAAAGTCTAAGCCAATAAGGCTAAGCCTAAACAAAGAGGGGCTTAATTAATTAGCTAACGAATCACAGATAACAAGTTTTTAAGTCTTTCCCGACCCTTTCAAACAAGAATAACTAAAAACCCCTGAGCGAGGATTCAGACAAGTTGATCCGTTATCCCCGTATTTGTACCTGTTTGTGTGCTGAAGTTTTCTCTGCCTTACACAATTTGCCACATAGCACCGAAAGTTCGTGGACACTCAGTGCAGGCTCGAGCTTGGCTCTTTGTCGTTGAAAGTTCGAATCGGGCTCGAGCTGAGCCTACGACAAGCCGAATTCGAACAGCTTGCAAACCTCGAGATTTTTTTTTTTTTGTCAGCCCTACATGGCATTACAAGGAAAAGAGGCTCATTCTTGGTGAGATCGGCCTATAGAGTGTTGTGTGATGAGAGCCATGCGCACAAGTCATAGAGTGGCAGCCTCAACAAGCATATGCATTGTCTTCTGAAGAAGCATGGGAGAGGATTTGGAAGATGAAGTGTCCAAACAGAATTAAACATTTTGTTTGTAGGTTGGCTCACAACTCGCTAGCTTTGTGTTGCAATCTGAAGAGAAGGGGAATTAAACGTTGATACTCAGTGCTTTATACGCAGAATAATGGATGAGGATGGTGGCCATCTGTTCTTTTAGTGCAAGTACATAAAGCACGTTTGGCTGGACATGTTCTTGGAGGAGGTCAGACAGGAATTGGCCTCAAAGAAAACAGCTATAGAAGTGATGGAGAGAGTACTTTAAGCTAGATTTATCGCAACAATTGAAGGTGGTATTTTTTATTGAACTACTGGTGGTGTGGAAGACATTTTTCCTTATTTGCTTCCAATTAAAAAGTAGGTCTATGATCAATACCGATCAACTAGAGTGACACATCAGTAGAGTCAAGCTTAACTTCATCCAAGCTCAATTACAATAGATTAATTGAAGCTCAATTACAAACTAGCAAACATTGCCAGGTCCCCCATAAGAGAACATGCCATCTCTAACATCAGTGACGGGGTAACAATCTGATACGTGTGCTAGATCATGGTCAATTGGATGGGCGTTGCCAGCTGCATCAAAGAATTTGAGATTACTAAATGATGCAGCATTTTTGGGTGGAGCAATCCCACTGCCCATCGGAGGACTCGGTTTATGTTCTTTCCATAAGGCAAAGCCCCCAAACACAATGTTCACCGGCTTATTTGACAAGGATGTAAAGAGAGATCTCGGATAGTATCCTATAATCTTGGCCTTCCCATCAAAACCAAAGTAGATTTCCCAGTCACCAGAGTTTTGATCCTAGAATCATGAGAAATTGTATCGTTATGTCAGATATATACACACAGAATTGTAATCGTTGAGTGAATGATTTCTCCATTGTTGGACAAAATAATTGATGGTACCTTGGATACTCTGACAGTAATGTATTGTTTCCTGCTAGAGGTGCTGGAAACAGGTTTAATCACATGTCCAGGAACGAATGGGTGCGAGCCACCTGTCCTTTGGAATCCAGGACAGCGCATATCTATACAACCTTTGTTGGATGCTTCAACCTGGCATTGCAGTAGTCATGACATGCAGTGGGGATTGTCTGCAGTACTGCAGCTGCAGTAGCAGTGGCTGATAGGTGGGATCGGGCCCACATGTCAGCGGCTGCTACTATAGTTGCAGTACTGCAGATGATCCATGACATGATATATGCTGTAAAATCGAGTTAATTGTACTTTGGTCCACATTTTATTACCAAAGTTTCACTTTGGGCTATCCTCTAGATCATATTTTCACTTTGGACCAGGTAAGATTACCTTTGGTGCACTTTGGACCATCCCAAGTCATTTTCTTTAGTTGTATTTACTCTATAATGCTGTAAAGAATTACCAGCGTACGTTGGAAAAGATTACCGGGTCACTGATGTGTTTAAAGTTGGAAAAGTCTTCTATGTATTCCTAAAAAGTTTGTGGGGTGGTCCAAAGTGAAAGAAAGGTAAAGTAACCTAGCTCAAAGTGAAAAAATGTATTAAAGGGTGGTACAAAGTGAAACTTTGGTAATAAAAGGTGGCCCTAAACGCAATTTACTCAGTAAATCTATGATAGTTCAGTCTCCATAAAAACCATCGGAAATTCTTTTTAGGATATGGCACTCCCCGTCTCTCTCATGGCCATGGGAACTAACTTAAAGAAAAAATAATATGTCGAATAAAGAACTGTATTGTTTATGAAGAAACTTACAAACCAACTTGCAGTGAAGTGCGTCTGTGAATCGTTGTATGATTCAGGATCGACCTATATGTGGTACAACAAAATTAAACGTAAAAACTAGATGAAATGAAGTAATTGATTAATTTCATTATTAGCTCTACTTCACAAGGATTTTGACTGTATGTTTAAACTAGAGAAGTAAAGAAGAAAAGGTAATTCAAAAACATGGAGATAAAGTTCAACTTACATTCCATCCAGCATGAATTACATTTGCAGCTGGTGTTTCATCTGAATTATAAATCCATATGAAACCTCCGGTTTGTTGCCCGTGCTCTAGATTAAAGCCATAAACATCCATAGTAGCCTCTAATCCATAATACTCAGTAGCACCGTCGTCTGGAGGAATCCATCCATGTACTGCAAGCTGCCAACGTATTTGGTCATGAAAATCGTAATCATGTCTGCAGATGCATCTTTCAGAATTAGAAGACAAACAAAAAAAAAAAACCATTGGGTTGGGCACTCACATATTTTGCGCTAGCTTGATTTGATTCATGACACGATTTAGATAAGTTTGCATGAAGTATGGGGGCCATCAATGCTCTCCAATTCTTTTGAACCTTGTCAATTGTGTTCAGGAAAAGCAGGATGAACAATATCAACTATGGCTGCCACTACTAGTACATTTTACATTAAACTCAATCAAATTTGAATCATAATTAAAGACAGTATAAAGTTGTAGATGTACTTCCTCAACAGTAGGGAAGCATCCTCCTATTGTTGAACCAGTAAGAAACAACACAAAGAACAGTGCATATCCAGAAAAAACTTTCTCCATGGTGGAATTGGGGAGTGGAAAAGATGTTGTGTTCTGTGTGCCTTTTGATACACGTGTTCCTACATATCCTCTTTATATAGATGAATCAGAAGGGGCCTGCAAACTCATTAAATAAGAAATCAAAACTAAATATTTAATTCGAAGAGAAATCAAAACCATATCTTTCATTCAATGAATATTAATGAATATATATTTATATTGCAATGAATGAGAAGTGCATCAATAGAAGATATCTTCAACCAACTTAATAAATAAAATAGATACAAAGTGTATCAAACCTAATTATTATTTTGTCTGTACAGGGTTAAAGGAGAGATACTGTTCAAGTCCATTTATGTACCTAGATCAGTTCTTTTGTAATTGACCTGAAATATCATTGTGGTCAGATTAGCATTGCTCAGGTTAAAAGGATGGTGAAAATTAATACTTTTCCTTATGAAAAGTGAGTCGCCTTTGGTACTGGACTCTCCAAGGCGCCATGTATAACCTGCTAATGAGGGGGAAAGTGGCCGTAGAATCGTTCTCGGCAGCCAGCCAAACAGGAGATGCTCACTGAGAGCTCCGCCGTTGAGTCCAAAGCTCCATATTCATCTCCTGTGGCTGCTCATCGTCTTGTACGGGTCGTCAGCAGTTAGTGGGAGGAGATGGGCAATGGTGGCAGATAAAAATTGGGTCTGAAAACGAGTTAGGCCCAGTGTATTGAGCCTTAAAATAGGCCTCAAGTAAATTATAAGAACACGATTCATCACAAATAATGCTTTGCCACATCAGAGCATGCCTCATTATTGGATCGATCTGGCACAGCAATAAGGTACTGGTTCAGTAGAAACCGGCACCTATTATAAATTATAAGTACCGGTTAAGAGCACAAATCAAAGCTATAGAAGTATATGTAGTTGCACTCTGCACTGCGAGCATCGCACGTGACGAGGCCGCCGTCGCCGCTCCTGACCGCTTTGCAAAGGTGGTTGAAGCATGGCAGCTTAGAGAAGGAGGACGACTTGTTGGGGTAGTAGGATCAGGGGCGGAGCTAGAGTATTGAGGGGGTGCCCAGGAATTTAGTCAAGAAAAATAGTTATACCTATCTATTTTCACTATATGTATCCCCTCGATACAAATTTAGACACTTGCAGCTTAAACTTGATATAAAGCAGAGTAAATTAAACAAGTGGCACGGCGATTCCAAGGGCTAGGCTCCATCAAGCTCTAGCATACCCTCCGATTTTTGCAAAATATTTTCAACTAGATAGCTAAACCTTCAGGAGAAACCATGGCGTGATAGCAGCGTTTTTCCTGGGAAGAAGATGAACAGGCGGCGGCGCAGCGCCTAGGAGTCGAGAGAAAAGACCACCGAAGGAATGAAGCGGTACGCACGTGTTAACAGTGAAATTTTGTAAGCCCAGAGTAGTCATCGGCTTAGAGTCAGCATCGGCTTCGAAGTCCTGAGATTAGCCGATGAGAGTTGTCAAGTCGTCAGTTGTCGGATTCGTGCTATATTCGGTTAAGGAAATTGATCTACTAAAGGAAGCTTTGAAGTCCTGAGATTAGCCGATGAGAGTTGTCAAGTCGTCAGTTGTCGGATTCGTGCTATATTCGGTTAAGGAAATTGATCTACTAAAGGAAGCTTATCCAGAAGGGACCGAGTTCAAAGAGAATGCGGCATGGCAAGTTATCTATTAATTAGGAATAGTTTGTTAGTTTCCTTTTATCTTTAGGAAAGTGTGTTTAGTGTCCTATAAGGACTTTATCTTTTCCTTTTATCTTTAGGAAGGTTTCTTTCTTGTCCGACAAAGACTTGTATCAACCCATGGGTATAAATATGTACACCCAGGATCTATATAATCTATCGCTACGATCAATACAATTCGGCGCATCGCCACCTTTTACCTTTTCTACTTTATTTTATCGTCCGGCGGGACTTGGCACCTGATGCGGAGCTGCATCGGTGTTCGATCTCCAGCTAAGGGATAAGTCCAATGTTCCGCCGGCCCAGGCAATTCTATCGTTTACGTCGGCGTCGTTCAAGGCTGCATCAGTACATTCGACCTCTTGGATTGCTTTGGTTTGGATGATATATTTGCCTACCTATTTATCATATGTCTCTGTTAATCTAGTCTTAGCATATCAATTTAGCTCTATCGGCTGCTTCTCGTTTTAGGGTTTCTGCCGGTATCGGCTAAATCGCGTTGCTAGATTAGATTAGCTTAGACATCTACCACCCTGAAAACTCAGTCAACGGCTTAATTGTCTAGATATTATGTTTCTTTTCATACTTAGTGCTGCATCAGTTAAGTTTGATCTACTAAGTCGTGCTTAGAACCATAATCTCTAGCCCTGCATCTTGATTGCCAATAAGGGTTTCATCGGGGTTTCAGCCGGTGAGTTATCTGGACGTTGCATCAGCTCATAAGGATTGCATATACATATAAGTTGGATTTAGCCGATGACAACAAAGGTTGCACTATTTAATCTAATCTTGTGGATTTCATGACATCGGACCTCCAGCCGATGTGTGCTTTAACCTTCGGATTGATGCTTATTTATCACATCATTGCTAGCCGATTGGTTTATACTAGATTATATTGTTATTTTATTACATCATCATCAACCGATTGCCTTTATATTATTATCTACATTGGACATATAGCCGATTGCTTAAACCCTATCGATATCGGCTGGTATCGGCATCGGCTATTATCGCTATCATCTGGAACTACTCCATCGGCTTGTCAGCCGATTGGCTGTTTTGATCTACTATTTGCATATCTTGTCAGCTGCAGGATCAAACTAACTGGCACGCCCGCATCTTACCAAGATTTCGACCTGCACAGGAGCTAAGCAGATCTCTCAGGCCAGTGTGTTCGATTTTTTCGTCAACACAAATTGGCACGCCTGGTGGGACATGAGTTTTGCACCCAACAAGTCTGAAGAAGAAGTCAATTCCAAGAAGGGGCAATCTACTAAGCCGATATTTTAAGATTAAGTTGATGAAGCAGCTCATTGCACCTTGATTGAACAGTTTGAAGTTTTGGTGGTTACATTGTAAATTTTGATCAAGAGAACAGTTGATGAGTTAATTGTTCAGAGACACCAGCTTGGGCGGCAGATTGAAGAGCAATAACAATATCGGCTCGGGGGGGCAAGCACATCAATATCGGCTCATGAAAGCCGATTGCAAGAAGCAACAGAGGATCAATTTTGGAGTAATCAACGCGAGACAGAAGATAATTTTGAAGCACGAGTCCTCATACTCCAAAATTGGGGGGCATGTGTGAACAGTGAAATTTGGTAAGCCCAGAGTAGTCATCGGCTTAGAGTCAGCATCGGCTTTGAAGTCCTGAGATTAGCCGATGAGAGTTGTCAAGTCGTCAGTTGTCGGATTCGTGCTATATTCGGTTAAGGAAATTGATCTACTAAAGGAAGCTTATCCAGAAGGGACCGAGTTCAAAGAGAATGCGGCATGGCAAGTTATCTATTAATTAGGAATAGTTTGTTAGTTTCCTTTTATCTTTAGGAAAGTGTGTTTAGTGTCCTATAAGGACTTTATCTTTTCCTTTTATCTTTAGGAAGGTTTCTTTCTTGTCCGACAAGGACTAGTATCTCCCTATGGGTATAAATATGTACACCCAGGGTC
>CM020183.1:9065884-9090627 GCA_009805545.1 Oryza longistaminata
CTAGATTAGATTAGCTTAGACATCTACCACCCTGAAAACTCAGTCAACGGCTTAATTGTCTAGATATTATGTTTCTTTTCATACTTAGTGCTGCATCAGTTAAGTTTGATCTACTAAGTCGTGCTTAGAACCATAATCTCTAGCATGCTTCTTGATTGCCAATAAGGGTTTTATCGGGGTTTCAGCCGGTGAGTTATCTGGACGTTGCATCGGCTCAAAAGGATTGCATATACATATAAGTTGGACTTAGCCGATGACAACAAAGATTTCACTGTTTAATCTAATCTTGTGGATTTCATGACATCGGACCTCTAGTCGATGTGTGCTTTAACCTTCGAATCGGTGCTTATTTATCACATCATTGCTAGCCGATTGGTTTATACTGGATTATATTGTTATTTTATTACATCATCATCAGCCGATTTCCTTTATATTATTATCTACATTGGACATATAGCCGATTGCTTAAACCCTATCGATATCAGCTGGTATCGGCATCTGCTATTATCGCTATCGGCTGGAACTACTCCATCGGCTTGTCAGTCGATCGGCTGTTTTGATCTACTATTTGCATATTTGTCAGTTGCAGGAGCAATCTGACTGGCACGCCCGCATCTCACCAAGATTTGGACCTGCACAGGAGCTAAGCAGATCTCCCAGGCCAGTGTGTTCGATTTTGCGTCAACAGCACGAAAAAGAATTATTAGGCCCAAATGCCCAATCGTGGGCTCGTGGCCTATGTCCTCCTCCTAGACTTCACTGACTCGGTCACCCCAAGTCCACAGCCACCAGAGGCGAAGCCCCCAAATCCCCCTCCCCCCACCCTAGCACGGCGACGGCGTGACTGGCGGGCGACGGAGGCGGCATTGCGGGCTTGCGGCAGTGTTGCAGTCGAAACTCCTAATGGGCGATCAATCGCTAGGCTATAGGAGTAGCGATCGATTTCTCTTTCCTTTCTAATCCAAACGCGTGCGTCCGCCACTTACCTTTTTTGGCTTTCTCAGCCTAGTCCTTTTTTCTTTCCTATTGGGCTTGGCCCACGAGAGCCCATCCGCAGCCGCATTACTTTCCTATTTTAGTAAATTTATGCATATAAAGTCTGTACACCTCAAGTTTACACATTTAAAGTTTATACACCTAAAGTTTAGAGACCCAAAGTTTATAAGTCAAAATTTTATATATCCGATTCAAATTTGAATGTGAATTCAAATATTTTTATATATAGTATTTCTATAAATCTAAAGTTTATACACCTAAAGTTTATAGACCCAAAGTTTATAAGTCAAAAGTTTATATATTCGATTCAAATTTGAATTTGAATTCAAATATTTTTTATATATAGTATTTCTATACATCTAAAGTTTATACACCTAAAGTTTATAAACCCAAAGTTTAAAAGTCAAAAGTTTATATACCCTATTCAAATTTAAACTTTTGACTTATAAACTTGGGTGAATAGCTAATTTAGTCCCTCAAGTTTCACCGAAGGCTCAATTTAGTCCTTCACGTTTCATTTTGTCCACATAGCTCCTTTAAATATTTGCTTTGGCTTGAAATCATCCTTGGGCCCACTTAATATGCCTTATGCCTATTTCTAGTCAATATTTCTATTAGAAAATGTCCCTTTTGCCCTTAATTTGTATACAACTATAAAACCAAAATGAATAAACAACATTACAAATATACTTTCCATTATTTCAACATGTGCACATGAAACTTAAGCAATTGCTATCGTATATACTTGCTAGTACATAATTTATTTTTGTTTTATATAATTTACTATGCATTATCTATATAAAAAAATTCAAGCATGCAATTTTTCTCTTATATATGTGAATGATAAGGGGGTATAAGTGTCATTTATCAAGAGAATTGTTGGTTATTGATAAATTTGAACTAAAATAAAAACTTGAAGGACTAATATGCATAGATTGAAACATCAGGGAGTAAACTGAGCCTCAAATAAAACTTGGAGGACCACCTTAGCTATTCACCCTATAAACTTTGGGTCTATAACCTAATATTTGAATTCAAATTCAAATTTGAATTGGGTATGTAAACTTTTGGCTATATAAACTATTAGCTATTCACCCAAGTTTATAAGTCAAAAGTAGAAAGTGGAGAAAACCTCACTCCTAAGCAATAAAATGGATAATGAGGGCCCACATGTTAGGTGTAACCACCGGAAACTGCCTTAACTGACAAAACTACCAGGAGGACCCACCTGTCAGCCACCCTGCCGAAGCTGGAGGCCTGTTGGGCCAGCCCAGGTTTGGCACAACTAGGGATTCGCCGAACCCTGGCGGCGCCCAATCAGCCTGGCCTTACACGTGGATGGCCAGGATCGCTTGCTGATGACAGTTACTGGGGTAAAATCGACATTTTGCATAACAGTAACCGTCATACCGACCCAATAAAAGGAGCTCACTTCACTTCTCAACACACTCAAGCAAGCTCAATTCCTCTTCATACATTAGTAATAGTAGTATAGTGCTAAGTGGAGTAGTATAGTATAGTGTTCGGAGTCCTCGAAGTCTTCGGAAGAGTTTTCGGTATGGCTCTAGCAGCTCTTGTAATCTCTTCTGTAATACTTTCTGAATTAATGCAAATTCAAATTATGACAATTTCAAACAACATTTTCAAATACTAAATGATTTCAACTGAAAAAGTCATCAATAATAAAGTTGTATAAATCATCAATATCTACAACTTTTGTTTTGGTCATTTTGGTATATGTCTCTGTTTCAATAATTTGAATTTGAATTTCAAATTATGACAACTGCAAACAACATTTTCAAATACTAAATGATCTCAACTGAAAAAGTCATCAACATCAAAGTTGTATAACTCATCAATATCTATAACTTTCATTTTGATCATTTCTTCATCCGATAAAGTGATAGTAACATTGTTCACAAAATTTACATATCTCTTATATGGTTTTCAAGTATTTAAATCGTGACAAAATTGCTATAACGTCACAGGTTTTGGGCCGGTTTATGACGAAATCAGTAAACTATCACAGTATTATGGGCCTTGTATCCATAGTTGTATATCCGTGACGATTTCTGAAAACATCACGAAAATTTCGTCAAATTTCGTCACAGATTAAATAGATTCTTGTAGTGTTTTTTGGCACCGTATTACCTTTCTATTTTAGTAAATTTATGCACCTAAAGTTTATACACCTCAAGTTTACACATCTAAAGTTTAGAGACCCAAAGTTTATAAGTCAAAAGTTTATATATCCGATTCAAATTTGAATTTGAATTCAAATTTTTTTTATATATAGTATTTCTATACATCTAAAGTTTATACACCTAAAGTTTAGAGAACCAAAGTTTACAAGTCAATAGTTTATATATCCGATTCAAATTTGAATTTGAATTCAAATATTTTTTATATATAGTATTCTTATGCCATCTAAAGTTTATAGACCTAAGATTTATAAGTCAAAAAGTTTTACATAACCGTTCAAATTTGAATTTGAATTATATCTGATTCAAATTTGAATTTGAATTCAAAATATTTTCTGTATATAGTATTTCTATACATCTAAAGTTTATACACCTAAAGTTTATAGACCCAAAGTTTATAAGCCAAAAGTTTACATAACCGATTCAAATTTGAATTTGAATTATATCTTATTTAAATTTGAATTTGAATTCAAATTTTTTATTATATATATATTTTGTACATATTTTTTTCTAAATTTTTGTTTTTTTAAAAAAATATGTGGTGTACTGTAGTAGGAAGAGAAGGAGAGGAGAAGGGGGGAGAGGAGGGAGGAGTGTATCGAGTATAGGGGAGGGGGCGGACGGGTGATCGCTGGGCGGACGGGGAGCGATCACCCGCCCATTAGCATTTCTGTGTCGACAATGATACTCTAAGCGCAATGTTATATGGTGTTGAGGACCCAGCTTGCAACGAATATAAGGCTGGTTATTTGTTCTCTTGGATCTTATGAAACTTGAGATAAGTAATGGATGAACAGATTGTTAAAAGGACTTTTCTGGAGGAGGAATGTGTTGCCCAAGACAACATATGAAGCTAAACAAGTGTTTATTTCCATTGTCACTGGAGGTTCAAAATACACGCATATCCAAACGATTGCATATTGTTCTATAAAGAATACGCCAACTTATATGCATGTCCTAATGTAAGGTTTATTGATAGAGCTAAATATCAAAAGAACCAGATGTACATGTGCCTGTGTTTCAAAAAAAACCCATGTCTAAGCATCTGGTTTCAAATACCCCATGTAAATGGATCAAAGTGAAAAAACCCCATGTTAAAACAGTTAGGGCCATCTTTTGTCTTGCCAACTCGGCTCGTGGCCCACCTGCAAGCTTAGACATCGTTTTCAACGATCGTTAGCTTTTTGCTACGATGAAACGAAGCGACACATGCATAATGCAGCAAGAAGAAGCTGGGCGGATGTCAGCAACTTAAACGATGACGATCCCAGGGAAGAACAAAACAAAACAAGTGAACTGCCACCTCTCCCTAGTTGACTGCTTTCTCAGAAATTAGTTATAATCAGCTTGCTGATTTCAACATCACAATATCAATTCTATAAGCCAAATCACCAAAAACACACAATTTCAAATCAAAACTCTTAGAAACAAGCATATATAAGAATGCATAATGCAGCAAGAAAAGCTGGCGGATGTCAGCAACTAAACGATGACGATCCCAGGGAAGAACAAAACAAAAACAAGTGAACTGCCCACCTCTCCCTAGTTGACTGCTTCTCAGAAATTAGTTATATCAGCTTGCTGATTCAACATCACAATATCAATTCTATAAGCCCAATCACCAAAACACACAATTTCAAATCAAAACTCTTTAGAAACAAGCATATATAAGAAAAGGGTCAATCTAGCATTTGTCCTGCCCCAAATCAAAATAAACCCTAGAACATAATCTCCAACAAATACCGCAAAGAAACCTGCCTATTATTCAACCATATAGCTTGAGCTGCTTGCCTCTCGTGGCCATATGGTCTACTCGATCCTTATCTTCCAGCATTCAGCAGCATCGTCTAGCAGGTGCCCTAATGGGAGACGAGTGAACGAGACGGGAGAAAGAGAAGCGAGAGAATGGCTGAGCGTTCCATCTCGCCTAAATGGCGACCTCCACCCGCATTTGACCACGCCTTCACATTAGCTACGAATGCGACTGCTGGAAGAGTGGCATGGGCCATGAGCCATGTTGGGAAACTTCAAATGCCCCAAACTGCTTAGACAGGGGTTTTTTGAACCTTGATCCATTTACGTGGGGATTTGAACCAGGTGCTTCGACATGGGGTTTATGAAACAACAAGTACATGTACATGGGGTTCCTGATATTTACTCTTATTGATACAAGCAAAAGAACAGTCTAAATCAGAGACAATGTCAAGGAGGATGGGGGAGTGGTCCAACGAAGGTTTTGTGCGTCCCTATCCTCGATCGTTTCAAGCAAATTTTTGTCAATCCCTAGAAAGCAGAGTTAGTTCGTGGCAGGCAATAGATCAAAAGGGCGTGGTATGCTAAGAGCATCTCCAACAGCATCTCCAAATTAGACTCTCCAAATACCCATTTAGCCAACTCTCCAACTGATTTGGATAGTCAAACTAGTGTGCACTCCAACAGTCTCTCTATTCACATCTCCAAAATCACAAAGGGGCCCACATGTCATCCTCCCATCTCCATTCCCTTCTTCTTCCTCCTCTTTCTCTTTCTCTTCCCCTTCCTTTTCTCCCGCGTGGTCGCATCGATCCAGCGGCGGCGGCGACGGCTCCAGCGCGCGAGGCGAGCGGCGCAGCGCGGAGGCGATGGCTCCAGCGGCGGCGGCGGCAGCGGCAGCGGCGCCCGCGAGGTGCGAGGCGGCGGCGCGGCGGCTACCCGCGCACGCGAGGCGCCAACACGCGAGGCGCGGCTACCCGCGCGGCGCGGCAGCGGCGCCGCCGAGGCGCGAGGCGACGCGGCGGGCGCTCCCCGCGCGCGCGAGGAGCGAGGCGGCGCAGCGGCACCCCGCGCGCGCGAGGGCGGCGCGGTCGGCGGCGCTCCCCGCGCGCGCGATGAGCGAGGCGGCGGCGGCTCCCGGCGCACGCAGCGGCGACGGCTGGTGCGCGAGGCGGCGGCGGCGGTGGCTCCACGCGCGCGCGCAGAGGCGCAACGGCAAGGAGAGAGGATGGATGAAGATGGCAGTGGTGGTGGGACCCACCTTTGGCTAGTGGAAGAGGCTGGCTACATTTGGCCAGCCGGAGGAACAATTTGGCCATCGCGATGGCTTGGCTATCCGGATGGAGAGGCTGTTGGAGATTGTTTTTTCTTTGTGCTAGCTAAATTTTAACTTGGAGAGCCAAATAGAGATTCTGTTGGAGTTGCTCTAAGAGCAGGGATAATAATATAGCCGACATGCTGGCTATAAGGTTATTTGTAGTCTTCTTTTAGTCTACTCATCATATAATAGTTAGCTCTTTACAATTAATACAGGGTACACTTGTCTCTCTCACAGAGTTTATGAGTTTATTGGTTCTTGTGTCCAAGCCGGCTGTAAGTTTATAGCCCGCTTGTCCTCTCTCTCCTCTCTTTTCTCCTCCACTCAACATTTAACTAGCTTATAGCCTACTATTATACTTGCTCTAAGGCACCCTACAAATTCGATGTAATGAAAGAATATTGATAGAACATACCTTGAATTCATAGCTTGGCCAAGAAACATGAAACTTTCTTTTTATATGGATGACATCAATATTTAAAGAGATACGAGTAATCATCATAGCACCTGAGTGACCAGTTCTTATCGTAAACTGTAACCTATCACCATGATTATGCTTGATAAGAAAATACATTATGATGTATTTGCTAATCCAAGAGCCAAGAGAGCCTAGCAATGATATTTGATGTATTCTTAAAGCCGGTTATTGATAGGAACGAGAGAACTTCAATCGTACATGCCCTATTATTCAATACCATTACAACTACCCATCACTTGGTAAACTATTGGAACAAACTGTAAAAAGGAATGAAGGTTTGCTAAGATTGTAAGGCAAATATGATGATTTTCATTGGTCTTTAATAACTCATTGGGACAAATTGTGAAAAGGAAAAAAGATTTGCTCAGATTGTAAGGCCAATATGATGACTTTCCTTGGTCTTCGTGCAGTCATCTAATATGATGATCAATTAGGCGAGGTAAGAGTACTACGCGTACACACGTACTCAGTCAAAAACCAAGAATTGGAACAATACAGTATGACAGGTTTTCATCCTTTTGATCCAGTGAAATGGGGCAGAGAAGCTGACTGGACTACTCACAAGTTGCAATCACACAGCATCTCCAGCCAATCCTAAGGGAACGCCGAAAATCAAAACGATCGTGACAACGATAATCACTTATCATCACATACATACTAGTAGTGTAGTGATGTATCAAAAAGACCTGACTGAAAACAAGAGGATATATAACTTGTCGTACTAGAAAGGCAAGACAAGAACATTCTTAATGCTAACTCCTGGCAGAGAATTGGGGAACAGGGCAATATCAGCATCTTAGAAGAGTGAAGTTCCCTTGCCCTTCTTGTCTCCACCGATTTCAAAGTGCTTGCACCTCTGAAGTCAGATTGCAACAAGACGGGTCAGATGCTTCTAAATAACCGAATGCTATAACATGATGAGGAAAAAAAAAAGAAGCTGAAAGCATTGATAAAGACCTTGATCGGGTGCTGAGAGTAGTGCTTGCAGCTCTGGCACTGCAGCTTCAGAACGATCTTCTTTGTTGTCTTGGCCTGAATGACAACAAATATTAGAGGTAAGTAAATTAACACTCAGAAGCAACACTACAAAACAAGCTAGTAGTTATCCTTTAAATTCGCAAGGCATAGAGAAATCAAGGTCAAACCTTCTTGTGAAAAACAGGCTTTGTCTGCCCACCATATCCTGACTGCTTGCGGTCATAACGACGCTTCCCCTGAGCAGAAAGGCTATCCTTTCCTTTCTTGTACTGGGTAACCTTGTGAAGGGTGTGCTTCCTGCATTCCTTGTTCTTGCAGTAAGTCTTCTTAGTTTTTGGCACGTTCACCTAAAAAACAGTGATAACATATTCAATACTACGAGAATACAGATGACATTAAGTATAAATAGTGCTCACTTTCTAATGCCTTATTTGCAATATCAGATTAACTGATTTGAAATGCAAATACAGAGAACTACAAAACCAAAAAACTACAGGCATGTCAGTACACACAACACACACTGGAAAGAACAGAAGCAAGTGGTCATATGTAAGACAAATAGGACAATTGTGAAATCAAGATGGCACTTAAATTATACCAGTGAATTCAGGGTGATTTAAGAACGCCAAACAGGAAATGTCTAAGCAAGAACTCTTAACATACATAGAAAATATAGAAGATGTCGCGCTAATTTCTGTAACCAGTACTGTTCAGGTCCAGTTCATTCACAAAAATAAGAAACCATACGTCATCAGAGGCTGGTCTTTTAGAAAAGGATAAAGGTAAAATAGCTCATAACAGGGTAATATCTTCTGGTATCAACAAGCTTTCCAGAATGGATGGACTAATTATTTTAGAATTTTCCTAAAAAGGATTATTTTTTGGATAATAGCAGAACAGTGTTGTTAGACAATAGAATGATGCTGATTGCTGAAAACTAATATGTCAGGCATCACATTAGTGTAAGGATTTAGTACACATGCAGATATGACATGTCCAACACCAAAATAATGAAACCTAAATAAATTTTAGTTTAATGCCAACGTACAATAGGATAAAAGAACCCTTAAATTGGTTCACTTACCCTAACTTAAAGTGAAATACACAATACTAAAGACACCACCCTATTCTAACTAGTAGGAGTATAAGATAAGATGCTACAAAGTAGCACGGTAACCCACTGATAACTAGTCACACTAACATACAATTCGGCATAATTCAATTTCCAAATATACTTCCAGCCAACAGAGAAGCAGAAACCACTTTCTCTGTTAAGGTTTCAGCTCAGAAGCTCAAGAGGCGCAAACGATAACAGCCATCATGCCGATAGCAAACATCCTCTATTGCAAGGGAGGATCAGCAATATCTCAAATACTGAAAATCCTAAATAACAGAGACCACGGCTCATTTCCTCTTTGGAAAAATCAGAAACACCGTCCAATGGGCTGTACACTTGAGATGCAAAAGCCCTAGACAACAAACTCTATGATAATGCAGCCACCAAAGCAAATCCCTGCTTAAATCAGGCCGAAAACATGACATCCACAGACTAGCCAACCAAAAACAGCCTAATTTGGCATATTTTCGATACTGAGCCGCTGGAACCCACACCCAAGATCGTGCACGATCTAGGCAACTAAAGAAATGGCAAGAAACAAGCAAAATCTAAACAGGGCAAAGAGTAGGAGGAGAGAAGGACGAGACACGGGGATTCTGACCATGGCGCCGAGCTTTGGGTTCCTCTTCCTCCTCCTTCGGTGCGATGGCGGCGGCGCGAGCTCGGTGCCGAAAACCCTAGCAGCCTGGTGGCGGCGGCTACGATATAGAGGAAGTCAAACGGGCCGGCCTGTTTGTAACCTATGGGCCGAACGGTCGGCCCAAATGATTAGGAACGGCACACAGTTTGAATGAACTATTGTCGATACCACCCTCCAAACGTTGAAGTCAATACAGATATGATAAATGAGGCGTGGTACATGCATGTTACCCGCACGCCAAATTCAGTGATGCACACAGATATATGTATCAAGTACGTACTCCTATATATATTAATTAGCAAGCATCGGCGTCTATAAATAGCGTTATTGCCTGGAAGCCATATCTGATATCTCACATCAATTAATCTCTCTTTCTCTCAGTTCCTGTATACAGTACACATCTTCCTCTCTCTCCTGAGCCAACAAAGCCCAGCACACGTCGACAATATGGTGGCCTCCCTTCTGAAGGTGGCCGTCCTCACCACCATCTGTGTCGTGCTGGTCGTCCTGTCTTCTTCCCAGTCGCCGGCGGCGGTGGCGCAGCCACAATACTGCTATGTGGGTTTTGAGCTCTGCCAGTACTGCGGCGATGACAACAATTGCCTGGTTGAATGCTGCATGGCGTAGCGTCAACAGCTCAACCAATCTACATGTGTATATATATATAATATGCAGATATACATGCGAATTGCCCTCTTGCTTCTTGCAAGAGGTCAATATAAATAATAAAAAAAAGCCATTGCTATAGGTGCATGCGCGCCTGCACGCGTGCATATGTGTACCCCTGATTATGTAGAACTTCATATGTGAAAGTTGCATGTGTGTTATCCGGATGTTCACGTGCTTTCTACGCGTAAGGCGGGTAATATATATCTATCACTGTTGCTTCTGTTTCTTAGGCACACATAGGTTTACTCTGTTGCTGTTGTGTAACTGAAAAAAAAAATTGAAATTATACCGTTGAAGTTTTTTTTTTTTCAGAAGTATACGAGATACGAACGAATTTACACAAATAAACCGTCGTCTCGGTTCGGCAGTGTGAAATTGCGACGAAATCATAAGACGAAAACGCGCGGTACTGACAAAAGGGGTGATGACACGGATGGTCTTGCGAAAATACGAGACCAGCCTCGGTGTGCTAGGCCGAGCGAGATGGACACACTGGCCGCTAATGACACACTTAATCATACTAATTAGATATTAATTAATTACTATTAATATTAATTAAAGAAATAATAATTAATCAATTTTTAATGATGTTAAATAATTAATCAATCGTGCGAGTTTGTCGGTGCGCAAGACCACACGGTGTCGTGCCCTCCCTATGCGAGACCGCGGTATCACGCACTCTCCTCTTGGTGTTACACTTCCATTCTGCAATAATGGTATACTTCTGTTATTCACTTCCATTCCTATAAAATCATTGGAAAAAAGGTATATATTCGAGTTTTTTTTTTCTTGTGTCAATAAGTACGGTGTGCAATCATACGTGATATGTTGGGTGGACCTAGAAATATTATTTGTCTAACTATACAAGTGGTCGGCTTTGCTATGGCATTGTAATTTTATGGGACGACTAGATGAGATGGATTTTCACCCCTTAAAATATCGCATCGTTTTTATTTCATATCAGCCAACTAATTATAAATACTTTAGTTGATTTTGATGAGATAGAATGATTGATTGATATCACACCGTCGGTCCGTACTAGTCCCAGGACAAGCATATGGGTTCACAGGGCACATAAGTCATAACCAACTCCATTTACTTCCAAACAGGGCTAATAACTCACGCAATGGAGGATTCAATCCGTTGGTGGGCATGTGAGTATAGAAAGGCAATGCTGTATAGAAATGCTGGCTTTATATATGGCACGTACTTACTCCCTAACACCCCCTAAATTTATTCCACAGAGTGCCAAGCCCATAGGATACTGAGGCCCTCTAAAGAAAGGCATCGACTCCAGCTTGAATTTAAATAGCTCCAAGCATGATGAGTCTCATACATCTTATCTTCTTAGGTCGATTTTGTGCACAGATAATATACAACACAACTTTGCAAAGGAACTTAGACATGGCAGGCATCCGGAATAGAGCAGTGACAAGGACTGAAATTTCGAACAGGAGGTGCCAAAATCGCCGAAATTTCGGTTTAACTAAGCGTACTCGTAGGAATTGACGACCGGTCAAATTCACGGGATATGCTAAAAATCAGAATAAGCTAGCTATCCACCCTGCCCCATCCTATCCTCCCAACTGTCGACAGTAATGAGCCAGCATTTCGCAGATAATCTCTGTCAAGGTAGCAACACTGCTGCCTGTTCCAACATAGTTGAACAATAAAGGTTGTGTTTAATATGTGTGCCAAATTTTTTTTAAAATATATAGACACATATTTGAAGTATTAAACGTAGACTAATAACAAAACAAATTACAGATTCCGCCTGTAAACTGCGAGACGAATCTATTAAGCCTAATTAATTCGTCATTAACAAATGTTTACTGTAGTATCATATTGCTAAATCATGACGTAATTAGGCTCAAAAGATTCGGCTCGCAATTTACATGCAAACTGTGTAATTGGTTTTTTTCATCCACATTTAATGCTTCATGCCTGTGTCTAAACATTTGATGTGACGGAAAAGTTGGAAGTTTAAACAAAAAATTTTGAATCTAAACACGGCCAAAATCTTCTGCGCCACTTTGTTCAGTAGACACATGACATTGCTGAGTACGGCTAGTTTTCATTCAGTCCAAGTACAGACATGGCCATTCGGTGGAGGCAATTTGTATTTCCATAGCTAGGCCTCTGGCTCGATCTTGCTCTGTTTGATTTCCCTCTTTTTTCTGGTTTTTTTTTTATTAATCGGTGATGTCTATTCAAATTGACCAAAAGAAATACATTGGCCCGTATTAGTCCAACCGTTTTGACATAATCCGGACATAGATATTAGAAAATCTGTTTCACACAACTTGACGAACACTACTTATTCATGGTCTGTAATTATACGAGGAAAAAAATGTAACCATTTTCTTTTCCAAGACTAATCTCTGTCTGCAATCTCACATTAACTGTTTAAGAATCGTAAAAACACATGTGCATACACTTCTCATGTGATAGCTGTTACACTGAATATCTAGTGTTCACCATCTAGAAAAGGACAATCAAGAGGAAGATCTTCTATACTGCAATCCATTTGGCTGCACAGATGACATATACTGCAAATTGCATATCGCTATGTGTATCCAGGAACATCACGCACTTAGACATGGGAGGCATTAGGAGTTGGGCAGGGAGAAATTTCATAACTTTCATATCGGAATTTTTGAAAGTCCCAAAAATTTAGTTCCTGGATACACATAGAAGGATCCACCGGTCCGGACATTTTGGACCGGTGGACCTCTGGTCCAAATCGCTGGATCATCCTCAAATTTTTTATCAGCCGCACACCTGGATCATTCAACATAAGGTTTACCAAGGAAGGGTGATCAACAGTCTCAGAATCTGCGACGTCTCCATGCTATCCATTTGCGGCTCCCTGTTAGCACTATTAATAATACCCCGCGTGTTGCTGCGGAAATATATGATGATAAAACATATAACAATTTTTATAAATACAGTTTTATAGTGTGCTCTATAGTTTCTACAGCACCAAGCAGGAATGGTTAATTTTCCAACAATATACTTTTGATTTGTTGGATTACAATATATGATCATCGTTTAATTACACTATGATCTTTAGATTTCTAATGAAGAACTTTATGTACAGAATACCTTGCCAGAGTAGTTGGTCAGAGCAATTGTTTGACCATGATATACTGAATTGTTGTTTGATGGAATGCTAAATAGTAGGCAATGCACGCACTAACACGTGTATGAGCTGAATCTGAAATAAAAGTGACCAACTTACAGAAAACTGATTTTCACTATGTAGTACCGGCAACTTGGTCTATAAGATTCAAAAACAGAAAAGAGCATGAATACTTATCTCTGATGAAGGACGATATGTTTCTTCTGAAATTTCGCCAAGCATGTATGATGTGACTATCAAGTATAGGCATACAACCAAGCATGAGAAATACAAAATATTACCAAAGAATACATCAAATGAATGGGGGATCTATAGGATATTCAAGTCCAATAGGTTTTGGAATCCAGTTCGGCTTCCAACGCCTTGATGCCAACTCCGATTTTGGGTTATCTAGACTTGATGGAAAGCTTATCTTCTCACCTTTCAAACGCATCCTCATATCCAAATTCATTTCGAGTCAACGGGAATCATTAATACAAGATAGTGTTGCTGAAACCGAACTTGAGCCTTAGGCCTTGTAATAGACTGGACCCAAGTCGGAAGTGTCTCCCTCCACCTCCACTAATTTTGCAAAGTGCCATTAACCTTGTCTCTAGTCCTAACTCGATTAGCTGGCGACTATAGATTCGGAGCCCCCAATAGTTGGTGTGTTGCTTTTCCGGGTTGATTGGAACTATCAGTTCAACCGCAACTATTTCTTTATGCTTAATTTCCTATTCGCAATATTTAGATTGCATCTTATCTTGTTCTTGTGGTGTTCTCTTATTTGCATTACAGGGATCATCAACCGCGCGTTACGGTTGGTACAACATCGTTTGTGCTGTAGCGATTGCATGGCGTCCTGGACTTGTTCTGATAATAAACTTATTTAAAAATAGAAGGGATCGACGGAAATGCTTATTTTCTTGTGTAGAGCTTCCGTGTGCGGTTCATATATATAAAGTACACGGTAAAGAGGGATGAATGGACAGAAATACAAATCAATTCTGTCATAATATATCCAACTATACCATATACAATAATGAGATTATGAGAATGTTACAGTATTATCGCTCGCCACAATATTGTTTTCTTCTACGCACCAGTTGCTGTCCAGTTTGCCCAGCATACTATGGTTCACAGTCTCACAGGACACTAGACGACGCCACACAAGTATATATCAGCAAACTATAGGTTGTATCAAAAACAATTAAAAACTTAGGTATGGGAGACATCTCGATTCGAGCATCAAGAAGTGATGAGCGAAAATTCTGAAAAGATTCTCTAGGCTTTCCCAGTCAAAATCGCCGGATCATGTTCAAATTCAGAGTCAGTCATCCTCCACGATCGCTTTCCCAGACCTGTTCTAAGGCAGACTGGAGGCTGGTGATTCCATAGAGCAGGATGTGCTGAAGAATGCCGTCAAATCTCGCCGCTCCGTGTACTGCCGAGTCCGCCTCCGTAGCTGTCTGTCTGGAAGAGGATCTCAAGTACATGGCTACCCTGTTCAATCTTGATTGTTAAAATCCTGATCCCTCAAGTTGTTCGCTTCCCATCGGGTGGGGATGGCTGCAGACCTGCAGCCCCGGAAAGTAACTGGATAATGCAGATGTTGGGTATGGGACGATGGCATCAGGTGCTCCCAAACAGCAGCTAATGTTGGTTCTAATTAATCCAAAATTTTCTCTGGATACAATAGCAAAAAATTCAAGAACTTCTAATACATAAATTATTTTCGGCTGCAGACGCCCCCATCCTGCGTATTGGTCGGCGCAGGTTTCGGGGTTTCCTTTTTAAGCCGACCGCCTGCCATAATGTCCATAGGCCATTTGTCTGTGATAATGGCCATGTTTTTCGCAACCAGAAGGCTTAGAACATCGCTTGCAATAATGTATCTTTGAAGCCGACACTTAAGCCAACTGTCCGTGAAAACATGGACATTATGGATGAGCGTATAGTATCGATGTCCCTAGTGAAAATCCAAATATTTTTGTCATATATATTCGTTAGTAGAATACAAACTCACCGTACAGATGAGATCACAATTGCGTCCAAGAAATGTTACATGCATGGTTGTAGACCTTTTTAGTTCTTGATATGATGAGAAAACTACTTTGGCAGAAAACTACTTTTACTCGTGCATTCATAGTTTAAAGCCTCAGCAGAATGAACCCAACCTGCCCGTAAAGTTGTTCGAATAGTAATACTCCCTCCGTTTTGAAATATTTGACACCGTTGACTTTTTAGCACACGTTTGACCGTTCGTCTTATTCAAATACTTTTGTGAAATATGTAAAATTATATGCCTACATAAAAATATATATTTAACAATGAATCAAATGATAGGAAAAGAATTAATAATTATTTAAATTTTTTAAATAAGACGAACGGTCAATCATGTGCTAAAAAGTCAACGGCGTCAAATATTTCGAAACGGAGGGAGTATTACTTCTACTGAACAATCGTCTCTTCCACCTGTAAAGCTGCAGTACAGCTTTACTGTCCCAATCAGCCCCCCGTCTGTACCCTTGGCTGAAAACTCAAGTTGATGTGAGGACACAACTATCTCGGATATGACCATTACTACCTTATTTATTAATCAACTAAAGGTGTATATGTTCTATATTAAATTTACTTATTATATATTTGAACAAACGTTGCTACACAATGAGTTTCATGTGTTTTCGTTTATAGAGGTACTTGCTTGGGTGAAAGAAAATAGACCTAGCGTAAGGAATGTGTTGATGCGAAAACACGAGGCCTGGAAGAACTGCTTAACTTCAGTGCAGGTCCAAAAATCTTGCCTTTAGGTTCGTGAGCGTGCCAGTTGATTTGATCCTGCAATCAACAAGAAATAAAGACAAAGAAACCGTGGTTAAATCCATAAATGATAGCCGATCGGCCAGTCGCCGATGACGTATCATTTATCTTTGAGCCGCTGTCATATTTGAATCGATCGGCAATCATGAATAAGTAAGAAAGAACTAAATCTAATTGATCGGCTGTAGATATTAACAATATATAATCCTTATGTCGATATATATTTAAATCAAGTGATTGGGATAGATCGGTCGCCATGCCGAGACATTATAAATCACTTATATCGAAATATATATTAACAATGAGATTATAGATGTTTATAACATAGCCGATCAGATAGATCCAACATGTATTGGCTAATACTCCGATACCACTCAATATTATGATATTAAAGCAATCAAAATATATCAAACATGAAGCTTAACATATCTGAATACAACAAGATCTTAACATAAAGGGCAGATCTAGCGTGTCAACTAAGCACATAAGATATAAGGCTAAATCAGGTAAGATCGGCTGAAATCTCGATACTACCCTAATCGGCAACCAAAAACAGGCTAGAGATTAAGATTCTAATCACGACTTATAAGGTCATACTCAACTGATGCAGCTATAAGTATGAAAAGAAGGACAATATCTAGACAATCAAGCCGCTGGCTATTTCATAGAGTGGTGAATACCCTATATAATCTAAGTCAACATTGAAGCTTAACCTGATCGGTTGCCTTCCAATGACAGATGTTAGCCGATTGAAGGTTAAATAACGATATTGTCAGAGATTATATAGGATATATGATAACTCGATGAATTACACAAACAAGATTAGAGTATCATAAAGATGGAAGCACTAATCCCGAGAACGCAAGCCGCCATAACAAGTTTTACCTCTAGTTGAAGATCGAAACCGATGCAGCTCAACCCGAAAGCAAGAACTCGTCGAAACAAAATGAAAGTAAAAGGGTGGCGATGCGCCGAGATTGTATTGAACGTGTGTCTTTTTATTACGTGGGACTCGGGGTCAATTTATCCCCGAGATTACAAATATGTCCAGGTCGGACACGACTCTTGTCTCTAACAAACTCTAAGATACCATAAGTCTTTACGGAAGACTTTTGCCCAAACTTATCTCTAAGGAAATTACATAAGATATCCAAATTAATAGATACAATTGCCTTCTCAGGACTTAATCCGTGCATGACAATCCACATGAAGCTCATCAACTTAACCCGACAACGTGTATCGAGTCACATTGTCGGCATCGGCTTAATCGGCCAACCTTGTCCGACTCGAACTCTGCCGATTCTGGTTGCGGCCAATTCGGACTTTAGCCGATTCTTACTTTGTTTTCAGAACGATCTTCATCTTGGATTCCGCTTCGGTTTTATCTTCATCCCCGATTGTGAAATTACCAAATTTGGTTGTTAACACATGCCCCCCAAGTTCAGAATATTTGGTAATGTTTCGGATTTACCATACCCGTTACTCCAAGAATATCGCTCATCATCGTTTTTCGGACCGTTACCGCAGCGCTTTAAGTACTAACCGTCACCCCTGAGAACTTTCACACTGTTACTTCCGTTTTCATCGCTTAAGCAAATTTTGCCTTCTCTCTCTCCGGCGATTCCCTCGGTGCACAAGGCGACCTCAAGGCGATTTCCCCTCCTGCCAGGCTTCCGCTCGCAGCGATGTCGACTTCCGCCAGCCCGTCTGCAGCGCCATCAGCTGAATACGTAGAGGTAAGTACTCATCGGTTAGATCGGTTCTTCCTAGTCTCATCTTGTTTTCTTGTTCTCTATTCTTATTTGCATATGTAGCATCTGTCCAATCTGGTTGCGGTTCCCAGTTTGTCACATGAGCATCATTACTTTCTTGGTCCGATCGGCAATCTTGACCCTACTAAGTTCATCATCGCCGAAACTAATAGGATACCCTTTAGATTGGCCAACCCAAATCTAGGTCATTGGAAGAATACCTTCAAATCTTGGCCTTCCCTTGAGAAAACTGCTCCTGAGAAAAGTTGGCCCATATGGTACAAGCGTGTATCGACCAGCAAGCAAGTCCGCTGGGATGAACTAGGAATCAGCCAAGTCCTTGCTGTCACTTTAGCAAATTCGGCTAAGGACGAACCCTTGATGGCTTCTGCAGCCTATTTCTGGTCCAACATCCTCAACGCCTTCCTATTCAATCAAGGGCTAATGACCCCCACCCTGCTTGATATCACCATGATTACTGGTCTGGACGTGACTTCATCAGTTAACCCCATGAGCTTGAACACCAAGAACCAGTTTGACTTTAGGACCAAGAGTATAGGTGGTTGGTCTGGCTACGTAGCTGCATACATGGGCAAAGGATCTGTTACCCCCAGAGAGCGCACAGCTTTCCTGTTTATGTGGCTCGAGAAATTCCTGTTCTGTGGATCAAGCTGCGGCCCCACTACTAACTGGCAATTCTTAGCCGAAGCCCTTGAAACAAAGAAGCAAATCCCTTTGGGCAAAATCCTCCTCGGCTATCTGTATTAGATGTTGAGCAATGCATCGGCCAAGATAGCCACAGGCTCAGTAGTAGGTGCGGTGGACCATGGTGGTTGTTGCAAACCTGGCTCAACCTTGTTGTTATGAAGGTTGACAGTGTAGAGTAACGCAACAGATCAGTTTTTTACTTCTTGTTGTGCCCCTAGGCTCCTTGCTAGTTCTCTTGCATCAGTCCTTTGGTGAGCATACGAGTCACAACCACATATTTCTCTATTTACTTCCTGGCATTGGTAATCGATATCTGGAGGAATAGTAAATTTGTTGGTGTATAGAAGTCACCGACACATCCTAGCATCCCCAAACCTCCTTTATATAGTGCTCCAAACCCACCACAGGATATGAGTGACCTTACTAGAAACTGGCATCAGTTCAGGACTGAATTTTACCAAGCGAATTCCTATGCTCAAACATAGAACGGCACTACTGCAATGTTTTGGGTGCTGAGTTTCAAGAAACATTAGATATGGGAAGCATCTGGAATCGGGCAGTGACAAGGAAGCAAATGCTTTGACAAGATCCTCAGGATTTCCGAAAATTTTGGTGCTCCAGTGGGTAACAGTTGAAAGTGAACTCCTGCACAAATAAGAGAATCAGAACACAGTCGAAACAAAAGGCTCCCTGTACTGCATAGGTTGGTGCCGCTGTTGTCCGTTCATGTGGGGCTCCTCCTCACCTTGACAAAAAGGGCTGGCTAAGCTATGCATTCCTCTTGCTAAATTGCAGGACTATTTGGAAAATTGGCGAGGGGTGACGATCACTACTACAAAAAGGCAAATAGATGTCGCCACTATAGGTGCCGGCACACCAAAAACCGGCACCTATAATGCCTTCCTCGCCCATGAGCCCATCCCCACGCACCACATATTCAAAAACCGGCACCTTTATCTCTAAATAGGTGCCGGTTTTTAAATAAAACCGACACCTAAAACCTGTGTCCGAGAAAGGTGCCGGTTCTAGACCCAAAACCGGCACCTTTAATTTTCTCCCTCCCACACTAGCCGTTGGCGGGCCCCACACATAGGTGCCGGTTTTAACTCAAAGGTGTCGGTTCTCAACCCAAAACCGGCACCTTTGTTTCATTAGTGTTTTCATGTCCGACGGTGGGCCCTACACAAAGGTGCCGGTTCTTAGTATTACAAGTCAAAGGTGCCGGTTCTCGATCCAAAACCAGCCCCTTTAATATTCTCCCTTCCACACTAGCCGTTGGTGGGCCCCACACATAGGTGCCGGTTTTTTGTATGACAAGACAAAGGTGCCGGTTTTTGGTCTAGAACCGGCACCTTTCTTCTAATAGCACTTTTCATGCCCTACACAAAGGTGCCAGTTGGGAAGACAAAGGTGCCAGTTGGGAAGACAAAGGTGCCAGTTGGGAAGACAAAGGTGCCAGTTGGGAAGACAAAGGTGCCAGTTGGGAAGACAAAGGTGCCAGTTGGGAAGACAAAGGTGCCAGTTGGGAAGACAAAGGTGCCAGTTGGGAAGACAAAGGTGCCAGTTGGGAAGACAAAGGTGCCAGTTGGGAAGACAAAGGTGCCAGTTGGGAAGACAAAGGTGCCAGTTGGGAAGACAAAGGTGCCAGTTGGGAAGACAAAGGTGCCAGTTGGGAAGACAAAGGTGCCAGTTGGGAAGACAAAGGTGCCAGTTGGGAAGACAAAGGTGCCAGTTGGGAAGACAAAGGTGCCAGTTGGGAAGACAAAGGTGCCAGTTGGGAAGACAAAGGTGCCAGTTGGGAAGACAAAGGTGCCAGTTGGGAAGACAAAGGTGCCAGTTGGGAAGACAAAGGTGCCAGTTGGGAAGACAAAGGTGCCAGTTGGGAAGACAAAGGTGCCAGTTGGGAAGACAAAGGTGCCAGTTGGGAAGACAAAGGTGCCAGTTGGGAAGACAAAGGTGCCAGTTGGGAAGACAAAGGTGCCAGTTGGGAAGACAAAGGTGCCGGTTTTGGGTCTAGAACCGGCACATTTGTTCTGACAGCAGTACTTATACTCCATCCCTTGCCACTCGAGCTGATTGAGCAAGAAGAGAGCGGCGCCTCTCCTTCTTGCCCGATCAGCTCGAGGAGGGGAGGAGGTTTTGCTCTATTGTTTTGTGATGTTTGGTTAAAGATTGAAGCCTAAAGGTAAATATTCATTATTTCTCTCTCTGTTTAACTCTTCGTTATTGATTTGAATTGTCGTCTGCGTATGCATGTAAAATACGATATGGGTGTTGTTTTTAGGGATAATTCTTTTTAACTTTTTTGTGTCTATTGTTGGATGAAATGCTAAATTTGTGTTAATGTTTTCTTCCATCTACGTCACGGCCGTTAGTCAAATTAATGATTGTCAAACTATGTTAAGGCCACAAAAATATCCATTGATAGCTTGATTTATCTCAAATTATGTTAGGGGGGCCCATCGATCCGCTAGAGGAGGTGGAAGCGGTTTTGCTTGATTTTTCTTGGGTTTTGGTTGAAGATTGAAGCCTACAAGGTAAATATTCATTATTTCTCACCCCGATTCACACCCGCTCGTTGAATTGAATTGCCATGTGGTAATACATGTAAAATGCACTAGTCATTAATTTGTATGGATCCATAAGTCATTCGTAGATCTGTTCTCGGGTGCTATGCTAAATTTGAATTAATGGTTTTTTCAATCTATGCCATCATCGTTAATGTTTCACGTTAGCCAAATATTTTTCCGCATTGACGAAAATATAATTTTTTTTATCTTTTCGTTAGCCATGACTATCTAGTTAAGGTGACGTGAGTGTGTGTAAAAACCTCAATTTTATCGTAAGGTAAAATGGTCATTCCTCGTTGTTTTTATTCTAATGTGCTTGTAAATTATGAAATCTTCATTGTTTTTTTCCTTCACGGTTTGTAATAAACGATAATAATCGCGGGTACCCATTGGATATAATGGATCTAGAATGGATAACTACAGCGGATCGTGACTCTGTGGAGTATTTCAGGGGAGTAACGGCTCTCGTTGCCGCGGCCACCAGCACAAACTCAGTCGATGCACCGGAATATATTTGGTGTCCATGCCATGATTGCAAGAAAGACAGATAACTTCCAGCTCAGCGGGTCCATTCACATCTCTTTACAAGGGGTTTTATGGACAACTTCTTGGCGAGGAGGAGCAAGGGGAGGGAAGTGCCGGCAACTGTCACGGGCATGATGCAGATGTCGGCTACGAGGAGGAGGAGGACCAAACATGTGTCGATCACGGTGAAGCAAATCTAGATCAGATGCTGCGCGACGGGGAGAGATTTGACACTGATGATAGGGAATATCACAAGTTCACAACCATGGTGAAGGACTCCAAAACTCCAATTTACAATGGATGTAAGGCGGAGCACAGCAAGCTCCAAGTGGTCCTATCGCTGCTTCACTGAGGATTGCACTAAGCACTGATGGCATGAACCTGTTTGGTAACATAAGCAGTCGTCATAGCACATGGTCAGTGGCTGTTATTATCTACAATCTCCCTTCCTGGCTCTGTTTGAAGCATAAGTACATCATGATGCCACTTCTTATTCAAGGGCCTAAACAACCTGGCAACGATATCGATGTGTACTTCAAGCCGCTGGTAGAGGATCTTCATACACTATGGACGGAAGGCATGCGGATGTGGGATGCGTACAAGCGAGAACACTTCACATGTCGGGCTATTTTGTTAGGGACAATAACAGACTACCCAGCACTTGGAAACACGTCGGGCCAAACGGTGAAGGGCATGAAAGCATGTGTAAGGTGCATGGCCCAAACAGGAGGCAAGTGGCTGAATCACTGTCGGAAGACCGTGTACATGTGCCATCGGAGGTTCCTCAGGCGGGATCACCCGTACCGCCGAAATAAAAATGCTTTTGATGGGACGGTGGAAATGGATGGACGTCCAATTTTCAGAACCGGAAGTGAGATCTTGGCGGAGGTGAAGGATCTTAGAGTTGTATTCGGTAAAGGGAGCGGAAGCACATGTGCATCCACATCGAGCGGTGAGACCCCTCTATTCAAAAAGAAGTCTGTCTTTTGGGATTTGCCATATTGGGAAGACCTGGATATTCGTCATGCGATTGATGTGATGCACGTGGAGAAGAATGTGTGCGAAGGCGTGCTTGGGGTACTGTTGAACACACCTGGCAAGATGAAAGACACTTTGCAAGCACGGAAAGATCTCGAAGACATGGGCATCAGGAAAGAGCTGCATCCTCAGGACAGAGGAAATGGCCGCTACTACCTACCTCCGGCATGCTACACTCTTAGTGCTGCAGAAAAAACGAGTATGTTAGAATGCCTGCGGGGTGTCAAAGTCCCATCCGGTTACTGTGCGAACATTAAGAGACTGGTTAGCATGAAAGATAAGAGGTTGGTTGGAATGAAGTCACATGACTGCCATGTTCTTATGACGCAGCTGCTACCGGTCGCAATCAGGGGTATCCTTCCAGAAAAGGTCCGAGACCCAATCATCAAGTTGTGCCAGTTCTTCAAAGCGATAAACCAAAAGGTTATCGATCCGGCTTCATTGGGCAAGCTTCAGGAGGACGCGATTCTCAACCTTTGCCAACTGGAGATGTTGTTCCCTCTCTCTTTCTTCGACATCATGATGCATTTGATTGTTCATCTTGTGGAACAAGTAAAGATCTTAGGTCCAGCATATCTGCATAGCATGTGGGCTTTCGAGAGGTTTATGGGCATCATAAAGAAATATGTCAGGAATAGATCGAGATCCGAAGGCAGCATCGTCGAGGGTTATGCAACAGAGGAGGTGGTCGAATTCTGTATAGATTACATGGATCTACAACCTATCGGTGTTCCTGTGCCCCGTCACGAGGGCAGGATGCTTGGAAAGGGAACATTAGGTCACAGGAGAATTTTTGCCCCCGATCGACAAACCATAAGACAAGCCCATTTTGCAGTGTTACGACAGTCAGCTTTGGTGGCTCCGTACGTGGACATGCACTTGGATGTACTCCGCAGAGACAATCCCAGGAAAGGAGCAGCATGGCTCGCGAAGATGCATAAACTTCAATTTGGGAAATGGTTGATGGAGTACCTGACAACTGCAAACATTGATGGTGCCCTTTTTTCTTTATCTCGGGGGCCATCCAACACAGTCCACACGTACCAGGGCTATGATATGAACGGGTATACCTTTTACACCAAGGCCCAGGACAACAAGAGTACAAATCAAAACAGTGGCATGCGCATCGATGCCTACGATGACGGTGGCAACAAGCAGACTTATTACGGTTTCATAGAGTCAATCTGGGAGTTAGATTATGGAGCCCTCAAAGTCCCTCTATTCCAATGCAAATGGGTCAAAATTCCAAGGGGTTTGAAGATTGACAAGCATGGAACGATCATCGTTGACCTCAATGATGTTGGCTACGAAGATGAACCATTCGTGCTCGCAAAGTCCGTTAAGCAAATATTCTATATCAAGGACCCATCACTCGTGAGGCCACGTCATGTTGTACTCGAAGGCAAGCGAAGTATTGTCGGAATGGAGAATATCATCGACGAAGATGACTACGATCAGCCCGATGAGCCACCGCCACCCACAACGGATGTCGAGACGGAAAACGAGGCAACCGCTGAAGAGAATGACCAAGCCTTGTATGTACGGTCTGATCATGCGGAAGGGATAGTAGTTAGGGTTTGAATTAATTCCTAACTTCATTGTACGGATTTATATGGCAACTGTTTAATTTAAATCAGCAAAATTTGGAACATATTATGTGCGCTCTAATATTTAATTTCTTTTTTACCCTTTATACTCTTTTTTGGAACATATTAAGTAACATGCCTATTTTATAGTGAAACATAAATTTAAGAAAGAAATTGTTATTTATAATTAATACTGTATAAAGTTACATTTATTTAACACACTTAACTCTACTTATTATAAAATTTGAAAATGTTTTTGCCTGTAATCTTTTAAGAAAAAAAATTCCAATAGTCAAAGGTGCCGGATTTAGTGTTAGAACCGGCACCTATTTGTTGTAGAACCGGCACCTTTCTCCTTTTCTAAAATGCCCTCACTCTCTCTCCCTTATCCCTTCACTCTCCTCACCCTCGGCGGGTAGTGGCGGGGGCGGTGGCGGCGAGCGCGGCGCGGCCCCCTCCTCCCTCCTCGGCGCGG
>CM020183.1:9090791-9115274 GCA_009805545.1 Oryza longistaminata
CGACGCGGCGGTGAGGAGGCCTCGACGGCGTGCGGCTGCGAGGAGGAGGTGAGCGGCGGCAGATCCATCCCGACGGTAAGCCCATCCTCCTCCTCTTCTTCTTCCTCCTGCCTCCTCGACCTCCGCTTCCTACTGCTGCTGCCAGGGGCTCTAATTTTGAGATTTTTTTTTGTTTACACTGAATACACACATGCACACACACTATGCACAATTGCACATCAAACATACATACCAAGGAATTCAGAGCTGGTTGAAAATTTAGGTCTAATTGATTGTTTATCGTCGGAAAAGAAAATTTTATTACCATTTTGGTATTGTACATTGTGGGCTTTGGCAAATATGGTGAAAAAGAGGAGATATACCTTATTTTGATGTGAACTAGTGCAATATTTCTATGTTTGAGTAGATTCTGACGACTTCATGGCTGTCTTGCAAAGCAATTAGTTTAGTATTGCAAAGCAATTAGTAGATTGAGCTGCACTATGAGACTTCAAATGGCCGGTCCTCTCGTCAGTGAGGGAGCACTGTACTGACTTTCGCCATCTGACGAAGCTGAAATTTCCCCATGACTCTCATGCTTATTGTTACCTTCATGGCTCCATGCCTGCGTGCCCGCGCACACACACTTTAGCTTAGTTATATTCGGCCTCATTAACCACCAAAACATAGTAGAACATATTTTGATGTGAACACATGAAGCTGTGTATATATAAGCAAGGAGAGCATAATGCATATATATACAATACAGTCCTGCCATGTTGGGATTGCACTACAAATTCAAAGCATACAATACATTTTTTTAGAGGAGATCAAATTTTGAAGCAGTGTCCTGGAGGACAAATTTAGAGGTGTGCATAGAAGAGACCGGGCTTATCTTCACTGATTGCTTTTACATTTGGTTCCTTATACTATCATGCTGCTTTAATTCTGTAGTTTGTAGTTTTTATAAGAGATAGGCTTGCATAAAAAAAAGGTGCAATATAACTCAATTTTGTTACAGCATTAAGGGGTACAGAGTGAAAATATTACCCTAATTACACCCTTGATTTCCTTTGTAAACTTTCATCGTGAAATTACAATAGTAGATGCAGACAGTAGCATGCAACCACATAAAACACCCATACTATTCAATTATTATATTTCAAAAGGTATAACTCCACATCTGCAATTTGGTGAGGAAAGAAATTGCTGTAGTAAACTGTTTAATTTCTCGTCAATGTCAACTTGATGCATGCTAAATACTACCAATAGTAGATGCAGATCTGCGGCAGACCTGCAGTCCAGTAATGACTGAATGTGCGCGTAATGTAGGTCATCAGAGTAACAGTCAATGAAAATGGAATCACTCTTTTCTCTAGGATCATCCCGACTCTGGGGGTTCATTGTTACTTTATCTGCACTAACTACCTTCTTTTCCCTCTGCTCATTTTGAACCTGAAAGTCAATTTTTCCTCTAATTGCTCTGCTTCAATGACATGGACGAAGCATCTCACCTGTTTTCCATTGATTACGTTTTCTTGTAAATATCATTTTCTGGTTGATGCAATAGCTTAATATTACATAGATAAAGAAAAACTAGGTATATCAATATACCTGATTGTGCTTTCTGTTTCTGTTTCATAGATGAAGAGGGGCAGCGGCGGCAAGGCAGAGGTGGAGGCGGCAACGACGGCCCGACGCAGAGGTACCCTTCTCCCCCCCATCCATACACTTGAATTGGAGCAATACTTTCATACCAACCCTCTTTTATGATCAGAAAGCATAACTTTTCGTGTAAAAGGAGCAGAGCTAGCATGCATGATTTGTTCAGATTTTTTGCTCCTTGTACAATACTACTCCACATAATACAGGTTTATTCCAAGCCAATTTACAGTGAAACAGAACATGGTAAAATCAATTTTAGGTGTGTTCAGTTTGATGAAAAATAAACCCTACCAAATTCTGCTAGCACTAAAATTTAACAAGGTTTAGTAAATATAAAAAATGATAAGGTAGAGATACGGGCGACGGATGAAAGGCGGGGTATGGTGTGGTAGGGTATTTGAGACATGTTTAGATTGCTACTTCATTAAAATTTAACAGTATAAAAAATTTGACATGTTTACTACTGATTTCTTGATTAATGACATGCTTGACCATTAATATGTTCTGAAACTCTTATGGTGCTGCCCTGAGTCCTGACTATGATTTAAAATATATGAAACTTGCTTACTTAGGTTATATTACTAGTATTAATATGTTCATGCCCTTAGGTATCTTCATTTATTAAGATAGTCTTGTATAAAAAAGGCACCTATCTCCTACTATTTAATTACCCATCCGGCCACCTACCCACTTCACCCTCTATCTCTCTTATCCACACGCTCTCTCCCTCACTCTCTTTTGGTCACTATTTTTGAATTGCCCTTTATTCTCGTCTCTGTTTATACTGCCACACATAATCGATGACGACCTAGCACAAAATATCTTACACCTTTAGACCATGCTATTTTTCAACATTAGTAATGTTATTATGCTCGATGATGACTAGATGGAACACGAAGAATTCGCCAGCTCCGAATCTGAGGGTGAACATCATGCCAGCCCTAGCGCGTTCTTAAACTTAAATCAAGAGCATTCCGAAGGCGGCGAGGTAATTTTGACGTATATTTCACGCAAATTCCGATTCTAATGGACCGTTCGAACTAATCGAATTTGCAATTTCCAAGGAGGCTGGCAGTTCCACTGGCGGTTCGGGCCGGAATTCGACTGTCTCATCTGGGAGGAAGCCTAGGGGTCCTAGCTCGATGCCGGATGGTCACTACGTTGTGACAGTGCTCACTGAAACTGGGTGGCCACACGAACCATCGACGGCGGTGACTCCCTATGGTAGGGCGTGTGGATGTATCGTCAAGGATTTCATTCCCATCAAGTATAGACATTGGAAAACAAATGATGTAACACAACTCGACTGGACGGTACCAGATAACCTGAAGGAAGAATGCTAGCGAAAGATGAAGCTGATATTCACCTTTCCAAAAGGCCAAGAAGAGCTAGCAAAGAAGGAAGCCCTATCGAAGATGTGCACATTATTCAGAAAGTGGAGGACTGACTTGAACGCGAAGTTCGTCCAACGCAACCGGACCCCGGATTTTGAGAAACCCAGGTATCAGAAGTTGGCAGATTACTGGGATGAGTTTGTGAACTGGAAAACATCTGAGGAGGCAAGAGAAGTGAGCGCCCTAAACAAGGCCAACTCCACGTTGAACAAGTATCCACACCAACTTGGCCCGAGCGGATATGCTAAGAATATCCCCAAATGGGAAGAGAAGGAGGAACAACTACGCCAAGCAGGTATAGTTGTCGAGACAGATGGATGGGGGACCCGGACAAAGCACTACGCGTACGCCAGGAAGGCTCAACTATCGGATTCAGGGGAGTTGGTCACTCTGGGACCTCGACAGCAAGAGCTGAAAGAAAAGATCACTGAGGCCGTTTCCTTGGCGAGACAGGGCAAATATGTGCCAGTAAGAGAAAAAGATGAACTCACAATGGCATTGGGGACGAAAGAGCACCCTGGACGCACGAGAGGTGTTGGTTCTGTTCCATGGAAGGAAGGGTTCCCGGATGATGCACACATGTATCGGGCTCGTCCAAGAAGACCCATGAGAGAAGAGGAGGCCGAACGTATGAGATTAAAGGTGGCCCGTCAGGTAAAGGAACAACTTGCAGTGCTGTTTCCTAATGGGTTACCAGGACAACAGGGGCAAGCTGGTGACCAAGTGGTTAGCCCGGGTGCCAAACGGAGCAATTGCGTGTCCGCGGATAACCCCCTTCCAGAACATGACACGGCACGCTATGCTGTGGACGACATAACAACACATACTCCGTGCGCGCTCCATGTCCCTCTTCAGAGCAACATTACTCAGGAGATTGCACGCGGTGTGGCACATCCAATATGTGCAGGGCAAACAATACACGGTGTTCCATTGCCTGCAGGCCACTCAAGGGTTGAAGTGGAAGACGTGCCAAGCCAATACAGAGGTTATGTGCTACAGTTTCCTCCGGAGGAAGGGGTTGACACTCTGGGCACTGCTCTTCACAACCTGATCGTATGGCCCAAATGCTACATCGTTATCACGTCGAACGATGGGGTAGGGGATCCAGGCGACGGTGTTTCCAGCCCTTCAAACGGACGAGGTGCAAATCTAGCTCCTTCTCCGCCTCGACAGAGAACCTCCAGTCCACCTCGTGAAAACACACCTAATGAACCACATCGTCCGGAGAAGTCCACGAGTCCACCCCCACTCAGAAAAAAGACCCGAACACCAAGTGCATCACAGATGTCTGTTCCATCAAGCAAAGAGCGACTCAAACATTCTAATTCAGACTTAGTGTCAAAGCCGACAAAATCGCTGCCTAAGAAGACAATCAACGCCAGCATCACTTCACTTTTTGGTCCTAAGAAGCCCGAGGAACCAAAGATTCCAATTCCTCCGCATGTCATCGAGCATTTCATCAAGTGCGCACAACCGAAGTCACCTAAGAAGCCTATATCGGACTTCCGGAGAATTCTTGGCAAAAAAGATATGCAAGCTCAGTCTAGAGAGTTGTACCTTGAAGAGAAAGCGTCCAAGGAAGCTGATTTCTGCAAGTCAGCTGGTTTGAAAAGCCTGGACAATCTAGATGAACTTGAAGAGGCCCCGATTGTACTACGATTCCAACCTGGTCAACCGATGGTGCTTGACATGGAAATTGAATCCTTAGGAACTCAAGCGCATTGGCTGCATGAATGGTATTTGGAGGAGGCCAAAAAGGGTGTCGGGATGTTCGGTGCCTACTACACCGACGTGGATTTTCACCACCCCAGTAATACATGCTTTGTAGAATTTAAGGAACTCTTCCAGTTGTACCAAAGAAGGGAATTCGATATCTGCCTCCTGCAATTGTGGTCATTGTGAGTCCTTTGATATCTTGTCGTCCTTAATCCATAGCATTCTACGTACTCTCAGTAATTCTCAACTGTGTTCTTCTTTTGCAGGCATTGCTCTTATCAGGTTAGATCCATGAACCATAAGATAGCTTTTCTAGACCCAGCAGTTGTAAACTTTGACAAGCAATGCACCTCCGAAGCTGAAATTGACCGCTATCTCTTTGATGCCCTCGTCAAGCTTAATGGATGTGACCACATTTTGTTGCCTTACCTTTCTCAGTAAGTCACTATCATCGATTTCCAGTTATGTTTGCCCTCGACCCATATCAAGTTATTGATACATTGTCACTATGTGTAGCCATCATTGGATCCTCCTCGTAATCAACATCGATGACAGATCGATTTGCATATATGATAGCCTGAGGAGAGGGATAGACAAGTACCAAACTATTTTAAGTGCACTAAATAGGGCATATAAGAAGTACCGTAGGTCCGGAAGATCGTATGGGAGATGCAAGATTGATGCAACTGAATTTCGGATCTTCGAACATAAATATATCCTTCGTCAACTAGAGGCCACCGACCTCTGCGGATTCTACGTCATGCGGTACATGCTATATTTTGTAGAGGATGGATACAATCACCGCAATGCTGAGGTATGACATGCTTCAAGTACCTAAGTCATAACATTGAGCAATTCTATTTAAGTACTAAGTAAATTTCTACGCGCTTCCATCCTTGTGTTGCAGAAATTGGGTCTCGATACAAGTGAAATTCTACCACATGTCTTCAAAGCTCTCACTGATGAGTTTTGCGGGTTCATCCGTCATCATGTCGTAGACCCAACTGGTGAATACAACATCAACAAGGCCCCACAACGAGTGCAATCTTCTGCCCCTCCCCCTCAGGACCAAGCCGCGAAGAAATTAGCTCCTAGGAAAAGAAAAACCAACTAGCTAGATTTATGTGAAAAAAATGTATTTAATTAGTGTTTATGCATGAACTATGGAAGTGCACTTTATGTGTAATGCATTTGAATATTTGCTATTATTATGGATTCTATTCTATGTTTTCTATTACAGGCTCGATGACTTGAGGACAAGAAACTCTTAAAATCATATGCTCACCCCATGTTGGAGGTAAAATACAATCGCATTTATATTTTTGCACTTATGAATTCTTAGATATTGCATACTTAGGAATTTTTCAAATTAATGTTCACAATTTAGACATAGGAATTTTTAGACTTACAATCTTTTGACTTAGGAATTTTAAACTAGGTATATTTTGAGTTAGGATATATATGCAAATGTTTAGGATTTAAGGATAGGAATTTTTGGATTTACGAATTTTGACTTAGGCTTGTAGGTTTTTATATGTTGTGATGAATGGCTTGTAGGTTTTTATTTGTTGTGATGAATGTGAATGTGAAAGTGAAAGATATAAAAAACGAAAAGTTGTGCTTAAAGTACTGTGGATATTAAAGCAAGTCACAAATAAAATAAATAATAATTTTAAAAAAAATTGAATAAGACGAGTGGTCAAACGTTATAAACAAAAACTTAAAATCTCTTATATTATGTGACGGAGGGAGTAAGTAAAGGTTGTGAATTGTGATTGTGATTGTGATTGTGGATGTGGATGTGGATGTGGATGTGGAATGTGGAATGTGGAATGTGGAATGTGCATTGTGCATTTTGATTGGGATTGTGATTGTGAATTGTGAATTGTGAATTGGATTGTAGATTGTGAATTGTGGAATGTGCATTGTGATTGTGATTGTGATTGTGGAATGTGGAATGTGCTGTATGGATGTGGGCTGCAATTATTTTTTTTTGACCCAACAAATAGGTGCCGGTTTTTAGGCTTGAACCGGCACCTATATGGTCCTAATAGGTGCCGGTTTTGACCTAAAAAACCGGCACCTATTTAACAGCCACGTGGCAATAAGGCTTAAACCGGCACCTATTAGGTCCACATAGGTGTCGGTTTTGTGTTTAAAACCGGCACCTATTGGACAGCCACGTGGCATTTTGCTTTAGAACCGGCACCTATTAGGACCATATAGGTGCCGGTTTTGAGTTCAAAACCGGCACCTATTTCCTAATAGGTGCCGGTTCTAGAACCGGCACCGATGACAAGTATCATCAGTGCCGCCTCCTTTGTGCCGGTAGGGAAAACCGACACCTATTAGGGTTTCCGAACCGGCACCTTTTACCCTTTCTATAGTAGTGGATATTACGTGCCCTCAAACACAAGCAACAATTGTTACAATCCAAACTGTTTTTCTTACTAATGGCATAAGCACATTTAACTACCACATAACACCACATAGAGACTGGATTCATAGGTGCATGTTCAATTAAAACCGATACCTATAAGGTTTCACCACATAGGGACTGGCTTCGTAGATGTCAGTTCAATTTAAAATGAGCACCTAAGACTTTTCCACCTATCCCAACCCCTCACTTGGGTCTAAAGCTGAAAACCGGTACCTCTAATGCCTTACAGGTGCCAGTTTATTAATGAACCGGCAACTAATAAAATAAGTAGCGGGTTTTCTATTAGACCGGCACCTATTGGTGGTATAAAAGTAGCGGGTTTAAAAAAGGGCACTTTTAGAGATGGAGGTGAGCCAAAACAGCTGGCCCTTGCTCTACTCTTTAAGTCATCATCGGTATCTTCTACCTGACGCACAACCATCTCTTTTCCCTCATTCTCCGTCGCCTGCACAGCTGCCGCACCCACAGCGCTTCTGCCTCCCGCTAAGTCTCCTTCCCCCGTCCTCCTCGTACTCTGAGAGTCTCTAGCCACTCGTTCGCCGTGGCTACCGGTCCACCTGTTGGAAATATGGTCATAATTCGGCATATTTTAATCCAGAAAAACAAGATAATAAACATGACATGTGAAAACCGAAATGATCCAATGATAGTGCTAAACATGAACATGATACTAATAATAATAGCATCATCTAGTAACATGTTTAACACTAAGGTAATTAGAGTAATATACCCAGAGAACGCTCCTGAGGACGAGGCATTATTGTTGTTGTTGCCTCTGCTGGTGTTGATGTTCTCCGCTCCGTCGATGCCGCCTTTCTTGCCATTGGTTGCCATCGTGGATGCAGTTCTTGCTCTCGCAGACAGCACCAAGAAGAAGATGAAGCAAATGAACAGTGAGCAGTTGCGCTTTGCGCTCCGCAAAAACCTGATCGCCGGCCCGTCCGTGCAAACGTCGCAGCGGGGCATGGTTTCGGAGGCCTGCTCTCGCTGGTTCTATGCGCGCAGAAACTAGGGATGAGAATGCAGTAGTGCTCCAGCAGCAGACGGTGGAGTGATGTGTTTTTGTTGCATGTATCCAGGTGCTAGCTCCTTCTCTGATTATATGCGTACAGAGGTAAAGGAGATGATGTCGAAACCGAAACACCATTACTCCCATTGAACAGCATAAGTTACTGGTAATGGACGTTGTTAATTTGCCAAATTAACACCATCAATCAACATTAGTAGTCTGGATTTATATTGCTCTCTAATTGAGTCATCAATCCTCCGTGTTAATTGAATTATCAATTCTTGAACAGAAACCTTTCACACATCATGTCCGATAATTCATCAACATTTAACGTGCGCCTTGAATATTATAAATTTAATTGAAAATAAATGTGCCAAACACAAATAAATCCATCAATCCCCACCAATATTTCACGGTGCACGAGAAATGCTCTCAGCTCCACTGTTGTTTTGATATACTCGTATTTTATAGTGGAGACTGTTAAGTTGAACATCCACCTTGGACAGAGGCTACACTTATCCACAACTGACTAATGGACTATGCCTTGAATGGACAGTTTTGTGTGAACAAGCTTCGCCAAAGCCCTTTACTGGTAATAGGCTACTAAAGCATCCCCTCGGTTTGGAGCATATAAGTCATACTTCAGGCCTCTTCATGAGTTTCTAGAGATCACCCAAATCTCATAGACTGTGACTAGCAGTCAGACGCATATAGGTGTGTTCCTTCTAAGATGTTATGTAGGCCAACATCTCTACTTTAAGAAAAGCCACTCGGATCACATTAAGGTATGCACCAACCTGCCATACAGACAAGGAAACAAGTACATCAGAGAAATGAGCCCATATTAAGGGCCTCTCCTCCCAGCCACGCAATAGCTTGTTTCGCCATCCTAATTCACGGGATCTCCAATCACATAGGACATGTTACCACTATTGTGTAACTTCAAGTGGGTCTCAAGCCCATCTCACTCGATGCACTGTCTATCACATTACACGATAGGCCCTTAGTAAACTGATCTACTAGATTTTTAGCCGTCTGGACATAGTCCAATGCTATCACTCCGGAGTTTTTCAGCTTTCTGACAGATTTCAGTCTTCTCTTTACATGCCCAGATGACTTCATGTTGTCCTTCGAACTGTTCACCTTAATAATCACCGTTTGATTATCACAGTTTATCAAGATAGCTGGTACTGGTTTTTCAACCACCAGCAAATCCATTAGGAGCTCACGAAGCCACTCGGCCTCAACCGTGGCAGTATCTAAAGCTGTGAGTTCTGCTTCTATTGTTGACAATCGTTAAGATGGTATGCTTGCAAGACTTCCAGGAAACAGCGCCACCTCCAAGTGTGAAAACATATCCACTTGTGGCTTTTATCTCATCAGCATCAGATATCCAGTTTGAATCACTATAGCCCTCCAGCACTTTTGGGTACCCGGCGTAGTGAATTCCATAGCTCATTGTCCTTTTTAGATAACGCATTACTCTATCTAGACCATGCCAATGATCATGTCCCGGATTTGAGACGAACTGGCTCAACTTGCTCACAGCAAATGAGATGTCAGGTTTCGTTGCACTAGCTAAGTACATCAATGAACCAATGATCTGGGAGTATCTTAGTTGATCCCTTGCTATTCTTCGGTTTTTCCTTAATAGCACACTGGGATCATAAGGAGTAAGATCTGGCTTGTAGTCACTATAACCAAAGCGACTCAAGACCTTGTCTACATAATGAGATTGCACAAATGTAATCCCATCCTCATCTACTCTCAGTAACTTAATGTTAAGAATAACATCAGCCACTCCCAAATCCTTCATTTCAAAGCTTTTGGATAGAAAGTCCTTGACCTCCTCTGGTCCCAAACATCAATATGTCATCGACATATAAACACAAGATCACTTCCTCTCCCCCACCATAGCGATAGTACACACATTTGTCAGCTTCGTTCACAACAAAGCCAACAAATGTAAGTGTATTGTCAAACTTCTCATGCCATTGCTTAGGCGCTTGTTTGAGACCATACAAGGACTTCAACAGCTTGTACACCATTCCCTCCTGACCTTCTAGTACATACCCATCTGGTTGATCCATATAGATCTCCTCCTCCATCTCTCCATTTAGGAAAGCTGTCTTAATATCCATCTGATGGACGGCAAGACCATGAGAGGCTGCCAGAGCGACTAGTACTCGAGTCGTGGTCAAGCGAGCAACTGGTGCATAAGTGTCGAAAAAGTCCTTGCCTTCCTTTTGGGTATAACCCTTGGCCACAAGCTTTGCATTGTACTTTTCAATTGTACCATCAGGCCTAACCTTTTTCTTGAAAACCCATTTGAATCCTACAGGCTTGCACCCATATGGACGCTCGACGACTTCCCAAGTACCATTAGACATAATCGAGTCCATCTCACTGCGTACCGCTTCCTTCCAATAGTCAGCATCAGGAGGTGAATATGCATCTTCTATGGTTCTTGGAGTGTCATCCACGAGGTATACAATGTAGTCATCACCAAAGGATTTTGCAGTCCTTTGTCTTTTACTCTTTCGAGGATCTACGATGTTTTCCTCCTCAGGATTTCCCTCGGACGTTCTTGACTAGAAGTGCTAGGTGCTTTTTTCATAGGAAATTGATTCTCAAAAAATGTAGCATCTCTGGACTCAATAATTGTACCAACACACATGTCAGGTACTCCATAATTTACTATTAAGAACCTATATCCCACGCTGTGGATAGCATAACCAAGGAACACACAATCTACAGTTTTTGGTCCAAGTTTGCGCTTTTTGGCTATAGGTACATTTACCTTGGCCAAACAGCCCCATGTGCGTAGGTATGAGAGATTTAATTCCTTCCTTTCTCATTCCTCTAATGGTGTTACTTCCTTATGCTTAATTGGAATTTTATTCAGAATATGACATGTAGTCAAAATTGCCTTACCCCACCATTCCTTGGAAAGTCTCGCAGTGTCTAACATGGCATTCACTATCTCAGTTAGAGTGTGGTTCTTTCTTTCGGCCACCCCATTTGACTAGGGTGAATAGGGAGGTGTCCTCTCATGAATAATTCCAAACTCTTCACAGAAAGAAATAAATTCATTGGAAAAATACTCTCCACCCCTATCAGACTTCAACCGTTTCATTTTCCTTTCCAGTTGGTTTTCTACCTCAGCCTTATAGATCTTAAAGTAATACAGTGCTTCATCCTTTGTTTTCAATAAGTACACATAGCAAAATCTAGTGCAATCATCTATCAGTGTCATGAAATATTTCTTTCCCCCTTTAGACACGCCGTTCATTTCGCATATATCGGAATAAACAAGTTCAAGAGGTGCCAAATTTCTCGCCTCAGATGCCTTGTGAGGCTTGTGAGGTTGTTTCGATTGAACACAAGTACGGCACTTAGATCCTTTGACTAAATTGAATTTCGGGATTAAACACATGTTAGCTAAGCGTGTCATACAACAAAAATTCACATGACAAAGTCACGAATGCCACACATTGGACTCATCATCATTGCTTACATGGTTCACAACTTTATTACACATATCATCCCAAGAAAACCAGAACAAGCCTCCGCTGTCATAACCTTTTCCAATAAAAGTTCCATATTTAGAAACAACGCACTTATTGGATTCAAAAACAAGTCTAAAACCATCTCTACACAGTAGAGAGCCGCTAACTAGATTCTTCTTTATTGAAGGGACATGCTATACGTTCTTCAGCTCCACGGTCTTTCCCGAAGTAAACTTCAGATCGACCGAACAACACCATGAACAGCCGCAAGCGATCCATTTCCCATCAACAAGGAGGAACCTCCCCAGACCTGATAAGAAGAAAACAAGGAAATGTCAGCACACGCATGAATATTAGCACCGGTGATGAACCCTGAGTTCCACTCGACACTCAAGGCTGTTGTTGGCTCGATCTTTCGGTGAGTTGATGATAACTACAATTTAGGAGAAACGTTGACGATCCGACTACAACCGTACAAGACGTTGTGTTGCGCCTTAGCGATCGATACACCTCTCCATAGGTTGTTGATCTTGCCGGCGCAGATCAATCCTAATCCTGCAAGCAAATCGAAGAAATAAGCAAGAACAAGATAAAAACAATCTGAATTGCAAATAGGAATGAATACACACGATAAGTTGGGGTTTCGAATACAAGCAGACGGACGGTCTAGCCGACACGCGCGCTGCAAGGAAGTAGCAATGGCTAAACTTTCATCTAAACAAAACCCGAGAAACCCTGAAGGGATACCTACCTATTTATAGGGGTGGGAGGATGACCAAGGGGTGTCAAGGGTCATTCTCCACCTGGTAGGGGCGCACTCCACATGGGCCCCACTTGGGCCGGGCTCCCAAACATAGTTACAAGCCCAGAGGCCCAAGATAGGTGACGCAGCACCTTGTTTATGTGATTGTGACCAAATGACACAGAATTTGGCTATGAGGCTGGATCCGTTGGAAAGAGGGCTCCGAGAGCTTTCCATCAAGTACTCACGGGCCGAAAACGGAGGTTGTATGCAGATTCGGTGGCCGTTTGAAGTCAGCAGTGTAGCAGGTGGCCGAATCGGATTCCAGCACTTGGAGGACATGATCTTGATATCTCCTTGTTCATCCATCATGTGAGCAATGGTTGTATCCGTAGTAGCCATGGTCACATCATTCTCCCCTTCTTCACGGAAAACCGTCCTTGATTTTTTCATATGGTGCTCATCGCGTAGTCCATTTACAACAACCTGTTTCTTCCAATCAAAACATGGCAAACTCGAGACAATTTGGTTAGCAATAACATTTCTCTCTAGCTTGCATGTGTTATCCACATGTACAGGAAGTTATAAATCCGAGCAGATGTAAACTCTATGCACAAAATATATTCCAAGATCATTATATTCGCAAAAGATGTGAAATATAACATTGGTTGGACATGGCAAATCAGATTTAGCAAATAATTTCTCCTTCAAATTATCGAGCTCACAAAAATCATCAAACTGAACACAGCCCAAAGTATTTAAAGAAGATCTCAATTCATGCTCCTCTACTTCATTAACAATGTGAACAACATACTTAAAATCAGCGCAGTAAGAATTAACAGTAGGAATAGCATGTTCATTCGCTAGTTGTGGCATGGATATAAGTGAAGCATTGATCACACAACTCTTCTTTATCACAAGGAACAGCAAACAAATCAACTTGTGACAAAGGAATCTCAGCAGTTGGTTCCACTAATGGTTGCTCTACTATAGCATGAAAAGTGGACAAATTCAATTCATTAACAACACACTCACCTTGATTAATTTCAGCACCATTAAGTTTACCTTTGATGCCCTCTTCAGATGATGGAGGTGCCTCGACTTTGAGTGTGAACAATGGGACTGACTGCTCTTTCATGTCTCTCTCCTCCTTTTCATGATTATGCACTTCCTGCAAATGGTTAGTAATAGAAGACAAAAACATAGCATGTTGTGTCGACGTCTGATGTCTCGACTACGGTATTTGGACAGTATGGGGATCATCGGTGCTAGGGTATACGCGAGACTGAGGTAAAAGAGATGGAGACGAGGATTTTTATACAGGTTTGGGCCCCTGAGCTATCAGGTAATAGCCCTACATCCTGTTGGCCGGAGCCGATGTTGCTTTTTATTCACCATAATCACACCGGTACAATATGTGGGGTAGCCTATCTAACTGTTGTCGACATGGCGGTCTGAAGGTCTGACTCGTAGTCGACAACAGGGTAGCCTTCCTCCTCGAGCTCGCGCCCGACGGAATCAGAGAAGCCTTCCTCCTCGAGCTCACGCCCGACGAAATCAGAGACAGTGCTAGATCCCTGCGGCCGGCCTCTCAAGGTACAGGATAGGGTCGATCTAGGCGTATCTCTGATGTCGATATCCGGCGGCTTGTCTTTTCGTATGTAGGCTTCTATGTTGATTGTGTTGGGAGTTGATTGTCTCGTGGTGGGTGTCCCCCTGTCCTCCTAGGGGGCTTGTATTTATACCCATAGGTGTCCCCTTGTCTAAGTAGAACTGGGAAAACCAATGTGGATACAATCCGAATAGTCCTTGTCGTTTACATGTAGAACTCTAGTTGTCTTTACTTATCCGGAACTCCCTCGAGGTCAGTTTCCGTATAAGACATGGCATGTGGTGGATCCTGCCGAGATTTAGTCAACTACTATTAGGTATGTGGTATCCATAACCCTGACATGTTGCTTCTTCATGTCCTCCTCTATTTTACTTTCAGCATTGCAAGCAAGTTGTAACAAATGAGAAAAAAGATGTATATCTTTGACAATCAAGCATATCCTGAAGTTCTTTGTTAAGCCCACGTAAAAACCTCAATTCTTTAGCTTCTTCGCATTCATCTAAACCACAACGTAATAAACAAGCTTTCATATCATGATAGTATGAAGTAACAGTTCTGGTCTCTTGTTTTAAACATTGCAGTTTGTTGAACAAAATGTCGGCATAATACATGGGAACATAAACATCTCTGAAATATCGTTTCAGCTCATTCCAAGATTGTGGTATTTGTTATGCCTACAAAGGTGTTTCCAATCATTAGAAGCATGTTTAATTAAAACACTAGAGGCACACATAACATTTTGTTTCTTAGATAAGACATGCTTTTGAAATTCACTATCAACCGCAAGCTCCCAATTAATGTAGGCATGAGGATCATAGTTTCCCTCGAAATAAGGCAGTGCAGATTTGATCTTACCTAGAACATTATCACTTACCTCATAATGGTCATGTTGATCACTCCTCATGTCTCGACGAAGATGTCGATGTTGAGCACAGCTATCCCCAATTATCTTGCGTATCCCTGCCATTGTTAGTAGAAAACAGGAAACATACACAAAAATATGCGCGTTCCTATTAACTACTAGGTAGTGGCAGCTCAAAAATCACACACACTCAAGCTTTTAACCAAGCTCTTACAAGATCTTACCAATGCAAGCAGAATGGTGACATACACCGACTCAACCAAGTACCCCAATGGAGGTTGGATGTATCGAAGCCTTGGCAAACACTTGTTGTACGGCTGCAATTAGATCTGTGGAGCTCTGGGTAGGCTTAAATATGTAGCAAAGGGATAGCAAATGCTTAAATCAGAGAATGCAAAGTTGAATAATGGTTCAAAGTCAAGTACCGTGCTGGTCCTAGGCTAGAACATACTAGAGACACGAGCCTAGACACAAAGGTACCACAAGATAGCACTAGGAACAACTTAAGCACACTCTGATATATATACAAGCAAACTCAAAGATGAAACTGATTTTTCTCTTTTCCTTCTTTCTTTTTTATTCTTTTCTTTTCTATTTTTTTTGGTGCGGCTTTTCTTTTATTCTTTTTTTTATGCACCTTTATGCCTTTTTTCTCTATTTCCATTTTTTTACCAAAAACGGACTCAAGGACCTCACTGTAAGGTTACAGGGACTCAAATGCAAAAGTCCAAACCCAAAATTAGAACTATACAAAAATGGAATGATGAATTTATGCCGGTTCCGTTTTTGAAAACAGATCTTCAATCCGATACACGGAAATTTTTTCGCCAAGCTGGGTTGTCACGGAGTAGGTTTGAAACCGATAGAGGAGAGGGAAGAGTCGGACTCGGCCTGGTAGCGTGGTGGTGGGTCAGGAGTGAAGGATACGGATTTGGTGGGAGACAAAAAAAGGAAACTGATTTTCAACAATCCAATCTATTATTTCTTTCCAGAACTAACTTGCATACTTCCAAAAACCGATTTGGTAACTCTTCTTCCTCCTCTCTCGCGCACAACGGAACAACAAGAGCACGGGAACCACACAACCGAAACTCAGATGCAACTCCACAACTCCAAAACTAACCGACAGAAACTTCTGAAAACTACAAAAATGAAACCCTAGCGGAAAGACGATTCCGTTTTCGTAGGTCCCGACGACAACAAAGACACGGCGGTGGCGACGACAGTGGTAGTAGACGTGACAAGAACTCGAAACTCTAAACGAACTAGACGCTAAGACCAGCAACACGACTCGACGATGCAACAGAAAACTTAACAAAGCAAAAACTGAAAAGAACAATGCAATGGCACAATATGGCTAGGTAAATGATACAATTTTTTTGTGGTTATTTTCTGGTTATGAGTAGATAAAAACTCACCGAGCAACGAAAGCTCTGATACCATCTGATGAACCCTGAGTTCCACTCAACACTTAAGGCTGTTGTTGGCCCGATCTTTCTGTGAGTTGATGATAACTACAATTTAGGAGAAATGTTGACGATCCGACTACAACCGTACAAGACGTTGCGTTGCGCCTTAGCGATCGATACACCTTTCCATAGGTTGTTGATCTTGCCGGCGCAGATCAACCCTGTTCCTGCAAGCAAATCGAAGAAACAAGCAAGAACAAGATAAAAGCAATCTGAATTACAAATAAAAATGAATACACACGATAAGTTGGGGTTTCGAATACAAGCAGACGGACGGTCTAGACGACACGCGCGCTGCAAGGAAGTAGCAATGGCTAAACTTTCATCTAAACAAAACCCGAGAAACCCTGAAGGGGTACCTACCTATTTATAGGGGTGGGAGGACGACCAAGGGGTGCCAAGGGTTCTTCTCCACCTGGTTGGGGCGCACTCCACATGGGCCCCACTTGGGCCGGGGTCCCAAACATAGTTACAATCCCAGAGGCCCAAGACAAGTGACGCAGCACCTTGTTTATGTGATTACGACCAAATGACACAGAATTTGGCTATGAGTCTGGATCTGTTGGAAAGAGGGCTCTGAGAGCTTTCCATCAAGTTCTCACGGGCCGAAAACGGAGGTCATATGTAGATTCGGTGGCCGTTTGAAGTCAGCAGTGTAGCAGGTGGCCGAATCGGATTCCATCACTTGGAGAACTTGATCTTGATATCTCCTTGTTCATCCATGATGTGAGCAATGGTTGTATCCGTTGTAGCCATGGTCAAATCATCCGGTAACCCAACAATCAGGTGAATGAAAAACAGAGAGAACTGTATGTAAAAATTTACCACACCCTGATGTTCGTCCGCCCTCGCCAATGACCATGTCTGCAGACTTTTTGTCCTTGCGCTCAGGACAATCCTTGGCCCAATGCCCAGGCTTACCGCACACAAAGCAGTCGCCATTTGCCTTTCCCTTACCTATCTTCTTAAAATTGGTTGTAGCCTTGGGTTTGACGTCAGGTTTGACTTTGTTGTTGTTGTTGTGGGATGCATAAGGGTTCTTCTTCTGCACCAAATTGGCGTTAGAACCTCCCTCGACCTTTTTCCCGCGGTTGTCCTTTGCCCTCGTCTTCTCCTCAACACCCAAAGAGCCAATGAGATCAGTAACACTGAAATCTTGCCTCTTGTGTTTTAGAGAAGTGGCAAAGTCCGACCAAGAAGGTAGCAATTTGGCAATAATGCCACCTGCCACAAACTTGCCTGGTAACTCACAGTTATTGTTCTCAAGTTCCTTTGCCAGCACCTGAATCTCATGAGCTTGCTCTACTACTGAACGGTCATTGACTAACTTATAGTCATAGATCACTGCTCCATGATATACAACTCACTGCCAGCATCAGAAACACTGAACTTGGCCTCAAGTGCATCCCACATATCTTTCCCTGAAGGCATGTGCATGTACACGTCCACTATGATGTCAGCCAATACACTGATTAATGCTCCACGGAACAAGCAACCCGCGGACTCGAACTTGGCCTCCTCCTCAGGAGAGAAAGAGGTTGGTCGGTAGTCTTGCCCCGTGAACAGAGAAGCATTGCATGGTTGTCAACCACAATAGTGCACTTGCCTTCCATCTCTTATAGTTAGAACCATCAAAAGGATGTGGTTTAAGTGACGCAGCAAAACCAACTACCGAGAATGACCTATTAGGTTTTTGGATTGTTGGAAATATGGTCATAATTCGGCATATTTTAATCTAGAAAAATAAGATAATAAACATGACATGTGAAAACCGAAATGATCCAATGATAGTGCAAAACATGAACATGCTACTAATAATAATAGCATAATCTAGTAACAATAGCATAATCCAGTAACATGTTTAACACTAAGGTAATTAGAGTAAAATACCCAGAGAAAGCTCCTGAGGAAGAGGCATTATTGTTGTTGTTGCCTCCGTTGGTGTTGATGTTCTCCACTCCATCGGTGCCGCCTTTCTCGCCATTGGTTGCCATCGTGGATGCAGTTCTTGCTCTCTCAAATAGCACCAAGAAGAAGAGGAAGAAAACGAACAGTGAGCAGTCGCGCCTTGCGCTCTCCAAAAACCTGATCACCCGCTCATCCGTCCAAACGTCGCAGCGGGGCGTGGTTTCGGAGGCCTGCTCTCGCTGGTTTTGTGCACGCAGAAACTAGCGATGAGAATGCAGTAGTGCTCCAGCAGCAGACGGTGGAGTGATGTATTTTTGTTGCATATATCCAGGAGCTAGCTCCTTCTCTAATTATATGCGTACAAAGGTAAAGGAGATGATGTTGAAACCGAAACACCATTACTCCCATTGAACAGCATAAGTTACTGGTAATGGACATTGTTAATTTGCCAAATTAACACCATCAATCAACAGTAATAGTCAGGATTTATATTGCTCTCTAATTGAGTCATCAATCCTCCGTGTTAATTGAATTATCAATTCTTGAACAGAAACCTTTCACACATCATGTCCGTCGGATATGTATATAGATGAACAACAATCCTTGCTGTACCTGCAATAATAGAGCGGCAATTTTTTTACCCGCAACACATGCAGCATCGTCGTATGCATAAGGAATAGCTTGTTCACACCAAAAGGATGGGCTTTTTATGCATTGGCAACATGGATTTCTCACGGGAGGCGTCGCGATAGCTTCACCTGACTACTGAGTGCGTACTGCGACAAGTCGGCAAGATAGATGCACGTACAGAGGCGGCAAGTCACGTGACCAACTGCAAGCGCCACATGCACAAATTTAGTCTGAAAGGAGGATGTAGTCTTCACAAAGCAGTGCCGTTACTCTGCTAAAGCCTACTTCCTCCGTTTCAGGTTATATGTGTGCCTAGATTTATTAACATCTATATGAATGTGGCCAATACTAGAAAGTCTTATAACCTGAAACGGAGGTAGTAGTATAACCTGAAACGGAGGTAGTAGTAGATTTGATTAATTTTAACAACCCATGCATTTTTCATGTGATGTTTGTGTTGTGCATTTTTTTCACTGAAGCACTTTTAATGAATTTTTTCACTGATTCACCCAAAATAGAATTTATTATAATTGATAGGAATAATACATATATCACTTAGCTATCTCGTGGCAACGCACGGACATTTTTTTATCTAGATGATATAGTATAATTATATGAAGAGTAAATTTCTTGTATACCCTTGAAAACTCACTCAATCCCTTTTATACCCCTGAAATTTACCCAATCCCTTCTATAGCCCTAAAATTTTAACTTATCCCCTCCATACCCCTGCCATCACATTTTCCTTCATTTCACCGTTAAGTTGGTGACAAATGTCTTTAAAGCCCTTGATGATTTATATTTGAATATAAGGTTGGAAACCTATTGAAAATTTTGCTTGAGTGCACAATATGTGCATTTCATGTAGAAAATGAGACTAAATAAGTAGTGCGCAAAATTTTGATATAAATTTTGAAAATAAAACAAATGTAATAAATTAAATTTTTTATTTGAAATTTTAATAGGATAGTGGATCTTTTTTTATCGGGAGCATTCATAAAAAAATATCATGAGCATATGTAGTCCTATCTTTGTATGAATATTCCTCATTTTATAACTTTATAAAAAATAAAATAAATACATATTTTTTATTTCATTATATAAACATAAATTTATTCATAAATAATGTAACGCACAACAAACTCATAACTATAATAGTCTTATATTATCATGTAACAATTTTTTATTTTCAATAGTGTAATTCATAAATAACTATATTCATCCAAAGGGTACAATGGTTATCTTATAGGAATTTGACGGTCAACTAACGGTCATCTGACGGAAGGGGTATGGAAGGGATCAAAATCAAATTTTGGAAACATACAAGGATATAAGCAAATTCAGGGGCATAGAATGGATTAGCTAAGATTGTAGGGCTATTCAAGGGATTTTCTCTAGAAGATGTGATAATCTGGCAGATTCGATTTTTGCTGTACCAATTGCTCTGGAAGCGTAGCTAAACTAATTCAGTCTCAACGTTTGTTCGATACCACCAGGGAACAATTCCAGCAATTGCCATGTGTACATTGATGAGAGTATGACTTGATGACATTCAACTTTCAAATCTCGATTTCGAAGTTCGTAAGTTTCGGCGAACTACCGTCAATAATATGTTATAATTTTCTTTACTGTACAAAGTTATTTGTCTTTGGTTCCAAAGAGATAAAATGTCTCGTATAATTATTGCGTGATTCTAACCAATTTAATGGCGGAAAATGATACGCATACAGGAAAGATATTTGTTGAATGCGGATAGAATTGATTGAGCGAGAGAGAATTAAACACAAATAGAGCGAGCAGTCATATTCTCATTGATCATATATATGCTGTATTTATACAAGGAGATACGGTGGGAACCGTAAGGACGCGATGGTTGGGAACCATTGCACCTGTTGTTGAGGAGCGCCAAAGGGAGAATGGGCGCGGCCAACCGCCGCGTTTCCTTCTCTACCTGTTGTAGCAATAGGAGGCGTGATAACCACCATGCCTATCTCTATGCATGAATGAGATCACTCAAATATTTCGTAACAATATTCATACAACACTTCACAGAAACTGATGTGGCACACTGCCATTGCATCTTTATTTTCAAATACTACTTGGCAAGACTTTCACAAGTAAACTACTTTTTAGGTACTTAATAATTAGTGCTTACCAGTTACCTCTATAACAGGATTAAAACCCAGATATTGATTATTCGAGTGTACAAGCTACGGCCATAGGGATGGGTTAGTGTAGATAGTATTGCGACAGAAAGATTAACTAATATTTTCCTGGTATTGCTAAAGCTAATTTTAATGTGCAACTTTATTATCTTCACATGCCTATATCTACTCTAATAAATAAACAATTCCTGCATCTACTCCCTCTAAAAATATAGCCCATCCCATAGGAACGACACTACTACGAGATGGAACTGTAACTTCCCAGTATAGATGGAACTGTAACTTTTCACGCCAATGCATACGAATGAAAATCCGAAAACTAGGCATGGGATGCATCTGGAATCGAGCTGTGCGAATGGATTAGAATTCCAGATACACATTCCTGAAATTGCTAAAGTTTTGGTCTAACTGTGGGCACTGGTACGAAAATAACACCATTGATATTCCTGTTCGGACTAGCTTCATAACGTTCAGAAGAAGAACCGGTCATCTACCCATGTGGAGATTATGGGTACCCCATACCCACACGGCGTGGTTATCCGACTGGTTATAGGGGATAACTTATATCTATGAAATATGTAACGGATCATGACTTGGGTATTACGTTTCCCTGTATATTATGGAACGGCCTAAAGTCCTGGTTTGATAAGATTGTAAAGTAGATTTAGGAAACCGATACCGTATTGGTTAAGGTTTCTATCTTGTAATCCTGCCCCCCATCCTATATAAGGTGGGCAGCACTTTCCTATATAAGGTGGGCAGGAGGCCCTCTAGGGGGTATGAGACAACCTGATCGTCAGATCAATACACACCCGACGGATTCAAATCCCCAAACAGGATTAGGGTATTACCTCTCATCGAGAGGGCCTGAACCTGTCTAAATCCTTGTCTCCGCATCCATCCACTTTTAGATCTCGTGCGCTACCCTCTTTTATTATTGCCGAATTCATGTTTCGACAGTTGGCGTGCCAGGTAGGGGTTCGCCGAGTTTCCTATCGATGAGTGTGATGGAATCAACTTCGTGAGTCGTCGGCTTTGTCTTCACTTTGGGATTTTTACTCCCTCGCTGCCGACAACTTCATCAAGCTCTTGCTCTCTGACTTGGATTCAAACCGGTTGGGAGAGATTCAATCTATGGAAGAGAACAAACACTCGACCATGATACCGATATTTATTGTCACGAGATTAATCGGCGACGTAGTCAGGAGATTCAGATCAGCCGTGTCGATCGCATGCATCAACTGATCACTGCCACATATGCATGTATGCATGGCTGCCTACGAGACCATCCAATCAGAAGGAGTTCGTCTACAGGCTGCTACCGACATGTGGCTTGAAACCAGTCAACCAATAAGCATGGATCAATCAGCAATTTAATTAGCGTCAAGCACATGCAGATTAGGATCATCTCGTCCATAACTACCAATGGCTGATTCTTCCCGAGTCAGCAAGGTCGAGCAAAGCATCAGGATACAAATTTACGAACCAGATCAGATCATCGAGTTTGTTGGCTCCAATCTTTGACATGGATCGGTTTGTTATTCTTGTTCAATTTTATTAGATTAATCTCTAATTATGATTTGCTCTTTTGGTGTTTTTCTGCTGGTCGGCTGAGATCAAGACGGAGCCGTTGGCATCGTCCTCGTACATAGAGGTTTTATCCATGAGCGATCCAAATACTGGAGCAGCGCCGACGGACGTCTTGTCGCCACCACGGGCACATGGGAGCAGTCACCTACGGCTTACCTGGAAAAAATACATCCATGAATTGATCCAACAGATCATGCATTATTAAGCATCACGCTTCCATAAGGAAATATTAATTTCCCAATTCTAACTAGATTTTCCATCTATTTGCATGCATGTATCTCTGGAGCTACCATGTCACATTGTGGCAGTCGGATTTTCGGAGTTGTGATCTCCACTGCCAACCGATGTCATTTTATCGTCGGCTGCTTTCGTCGTCGCCGACCGGTTTCTTCATCACCAAGGTTGGTGGATTCCGCCGCCGTTGCAGATGGCGACATCATCTTCACCACCGGCCGCCTCCGTCGCCGCCGATTAATATTCTCGCCTATACGGTTGGTTGGTTACACCACCGTTCATGGGCGTCCATATTTTCACCGATCGGCTTGCCTTCGCTGCCACCGATTGGTGTCTCCGCCTACACGGCTGGTCTATTATGTCGCCGTTGTTGGGCGTCTACGACTTCACCACCGGCCTGCCTCCGTCGCCGCCGACTGGTGTCCTCGCCTATACGGTTGGTTGCTCACACCACCGTTTATGGGCATCCACATCTTCACCGACCGGCTAGCCTTCGCCACCGCCGACTGGTGTTTCCGCCTACACGGCTAGCCTATTATGCCGCCGTTGTTAAGCGTCTACGACTTCACCGCCGGCATGCTTCCATTGCCGCCGACTGGTGTCCTCGCCTACACGGTTGGTTGGTCACACCGCCATTGATGGGCATCCACGTCTTCACCGACCGGCTAGCCTTTGCCGTCGCCGACTGGTGTCTCCGCCTGCACGGCTGGCCTATTATGCTACCGTTGATAGGCGTCCACGTCTTCACCGACCGGCTTGCCTCTGCCGCCACTGACTGGTGTTTTCGCCTATATGGTTGGCGGACTCCGCCGCCGTTAATGGGCCTCATCATCTACACCACCGGCTTGGTTCCACTGGCGCCAACTGGTGATTTTGTCACCATTGATGGACTACTTCGTTCCCACATCGGCTACTTCTGCTGTCACCGAGGGAATACGCGACAAAGCTAAGTCATCATTAATTTTATTCTTTATATGATATTTTGCCTTTTCCTTTGCCTCACTACATCAACTGGTTCGCCATTGACTAGTGAGTCGGGGGCTACAGATGTTATATCATATTTTTAAAACAATTTTTATAATATTTATCTTGATTGCTTGCGATATAATCTAAGTACAAAAGTGCCTATCGAGTTATAGAGTTCTATCTTCCTATGCTTTCCGTTTGGTTTGTCGATGGATAGTTGCCTTTGGGCCGATTCCTAGCACCCGGGGGCTCGAAAGGAGAACGTTTGACGACGGGCGATCCCTATTGTTACTTATTCCCCGTACAGCGCCGGTTACCTCAATGCTCTGAACCTACTTGGGCCCCCCTTAATGTCCCGCCCCACCGATTTCCCCCGTACACTCCTCGTTACCACCTTTACTTTTTCGAGAGTGGTGCTATATTAGGGTAATATATCCACCTATGTCAGTCAGCAAAGCATTCCTATCCATGACAGCACGGCTTTTCTAGGAAAAGACTCGACAATACTAAATCATCTTTCCTCGCCTCTTCTTGTACGCACTCATACCTTTCTTTACCTTCTGTATCTTTCCTTTTGACCAATCCGCGATACC
>CM020183.1:9115299-9157866 GCA_009805545.1 Oryza longistaminata
TTGGTTGACCGAGGTAACGCATAGCAAACCAACGCCCAATAAAATTTAATCCAAAAGTATTGAAGACAAATACATGTATAAGGTTTCTGTATAAAAATATCGATCCCTATAACTACGGTATATATCGCAACTCATGATAAACTATCTCCTCATTTTTTTGTTTTTTGTCTTATAAGGGTCCACCGCTAAAGCATGGAGTATGTGAGGCATAAATATTTTTAGGATTGTTTATTTGTTAGCAACTTATGAGATGGATCCATCAAAAAAAATAGAGCATGGGAGGGACAAACACCCAAAACACCAAAGCCTCAACCGTCGCAACGCGTACGGCCGTCCGTCAGCGTCGGTGACGCTCGACTGCCACAAAATTCGCAGCTCAATCAAATCCCAGTATCCCCTCTGATCATCAAAAGCATCGCCAGCGTAACGACCGTCCTTTTCTCGTGACTAATCGTCGATCCTCGCCAAGCTTCCTCTCGCCCTCTCTACTCAGAATCCTTCCAACTCGTGGACGTACGCCAAAACCAAGACCCAACTTTGTAAACCTCCAAAGTCAACAAACCAAAACCTGCTTGATCCCAATATGCAACACCAATACACTAAGATAACGCACACGCAGATGCATCGCGGCGGATAAGCCGCGCCACGCGTTCTTATCGTCTCCACCTCGAGGAGCGGTGCTCGGTTAATCGGGCACAATTCTCTAATATATTTGAACGTGCAAGGTGGTGTCTTCTTCTTGGCGAGGTTATTGCTTTAGTCCAATCACCGTGTTGGCTAACGCACCTAAGTTCTACGTCCTTCCACAAAAACGGTCTTTTAAATACCATCGGGTGGTATGCGTTGTTTGGATCAGGTGGTACATAAAGTTTTTTACCCTAGAGCATCGTGTGCGCATATCCTAGTATCACGCTTGAAGTCAACAATTATTTGTTTGTTGAGGGTTAATAGATGTCTGTTTTGTGGAACAACGAAAGATTTCATGGAGAAGCTGGGCTCATGTAGAGCCTGGGAGTGAGCTCAATTAGAATGTATCTATCTTGGTGTAATTTTGACTGAGTTTTAATAAAGCTTGCCATTATCGGAAAAATAATACTTGACGTGGCAAAGCTTTTGCCGTTTGAGTTTTCTTTTAAAAAAAACACAACGAGGCCAAGCAGCCCATATGGTGCGACGGGTCCACTGCGATGGCGTCCGGGCAACTAGCTGACAGGGAAGCAGAAAAAAAGTTCCGGGGGGATTGATTAATCGGCGAGAGTTCTAAGCCTGAACTAATCTGATGCCACAACCACGCATGCGTTTTAAACTCATTGATTCCTTAATTTAGAATATCATATATTGGTTTTGATAAATTGTTGGATGCCGGATGTGATCTTGAGTGATACAGCCTTGCTGCTCGTCTAGACGCCCAGCACTGACTGGGAAGCCATATCGAGGGCGGTTGCGTTTTGCGTGCTCAGGAGCAACAGAGATTACAGCTTAGTTTAAATATAGTATAAGTTTTTTTTTTGCAATTATTTCAGTCAGGATCGAGATATATCCGGGCTTGATTCCAGCGCTAACGACGGAAGGATTTTACGGCTTAACCAGCAAGGAAATTTTTCTGCAGCAAAAAGCCAGCAACCAGGTGTATTTTCAGTCTTAACAGAACACAAAACTTGGCTGACATACTCGAAATTCAGCAAATGCACAAAGGAGTTTCCAAGCAAAATACAAGCCAAGAACCTACAGAGCATAACTTCCTCCGACAGACCACCAGAACTACGACAGACAGGAAGGTACCTAAGTAAAGAGTGAAATAAATTTTTACTAAACACAAATGCCAAGTAAAACTCCAATGATCCCAACTTGGGAGGTTTCGCACTTGCCAACCACTAGGACAATCTAACGACTGCAAACAGTTACTGACGTTTGTGCAAAGATACCAGACTAACTTGAGTTGTAGATAGATGAGCTGGCTATTCATAGCGTGACTTCAACTTAACACCTTCAGCAGTAGAACATGAACGCTTAACATTTCTCCTTGATTTCACGGAGCGGCTTCGTCGATCGATCCGTCGCGTCGTTCCGGAGGAAGAGAGCCCTGATCAGAATTCGTCCTTCCATGTAGCTAGCGTGCCGGAAGCTCCCAGATGCCATAGTAACTGAGGACGCAGCACGGAGAGTAACAAAATGTCATAAAAAAAAGAAAAGAGGAACCACATAAACGAAAGATTACTGGTAAGATAAAACATCGTCTGATAGCTGAAATACATGAAAAAGCCGACAAGAATAAGGCATACTATGGAGACTGCCTGTCGGGTGCATCGGGCATAGCTGGCAGGCAACGGAACTCATTTCCAAGGAAAAAAAGGGTTACATCATGTCAGGATTGGTAAAGCAGTGGGGAATGATGCATGCACTCGTTCACGCCGTAGAGGGTAAATGACGGCGAGCGAAACTGTCTGTAGTCTCAAGATTGTAAGGTGTAAGGTTTGCAGCGTACATGCCTTGAACGCCATTTTCATCTAAAAGAACATGAGCAATTGACGCTCGCCCCAAATACAAAAGGAGAAACTACAACACTGGAGGGTAAAATTATTTCAATTTCGTTGCAAAGTGAAATTGTGATTTGGTTCTACCCAATCATGGTACCTTGATAGCCAGAATGCTCCAGGACGGTTAAAAGTCCACACACTCACCGGATGGCAGATCATTGTGTAACAACAGTTCCTAAAGAAAAATGCACTGATGATTTAATAATTTCTTTTTAAAAAAACTCAACTTATTACAATTGTATAAATATGCTAAATAAAAGTAACTTAACCGAGATATTCCGGCTCTATCCATCATACTCGACGATTCGGGAAAGCGGTGTGATGCCTTTCGGACAACAACTAGTAACGGAGAAAGCTACCCCCTGCAAACTAGCAACATGCCTCGAAACAAGCAAACAACATGATACGCAGCATGAGATGAGAAAACAAATGAAATAGGTAAGCAGAAACAAAAGGATTTTGCCCTGAATACCGCGAATTGCATCCATTCATAAAGCAACACTGGCTAAAACGCCCTCGCTACACCATCTCTCATATAAAGAAATCAAATAAGGCACAGGACAAAACAAATGCTTTTTTTTTAAAAAAAACTTCACGACCGATAACATATAATCCGGTCTAGGTTTCTGTCCAGTGTCTTGGTGAGAGCAAGACCTGAGCAACTCCCTGCAATATATATTCATGTAATACATTAATCGAAAAGAGAGATAATTCAGACATTTATTCTCTAGAAATCAAATTAACCTATCATTCCACCTCTAATAATTCCTTCCAATGGACTTTCACTTCTGTGTAAAGATTACATATTTCTCCCTAGACTCTTGTAGAACCCGAACATTTACTCTGAACTCTGGCCCAATCCATCGGATGCAACCAACCTACATCAATTGAGAAGAGACAGCTTTGAATCAAGACAACACAACAAGTGCTAAAATAGGCGATAATTTTCTTCCTAAATCACAGTCCACAAAAGTATGAGGCGAATTGGAAAATCGTAATGCACCGCTAAAAGGCCTAAAAACACAAGCCCAGGCTTGTTTGTTAGAACTAACCGGCACAGTAACTACTTAAGTTTTGATTCCTTCCTTCGTTTAATAATGCAAACGTTTAGCACAATGCTAAAAGTTCCAGCTATCCACACAAAATAAAAGACTGTAAACCAGAAAAAAAACAATAGTAAAAATATTCATAAAATGCTCAAAAGAAAAAAAAAATCTCTGGGGTCTAAATAAGTGTCCATGAATCATCATAGTTCTTTTAGACATTGATCTACCTTAACAGAAAAAGCAAATACACAGGATGAACAAAATATAAAACGTGATATGGTCGTTTGGGAGAGTACACAGACCTGCGCGCCATAGAAAGAAGCACCTCCCAGGAATGGATGTAGACATCCGCTCCAAACACACGTAACGATCTGTCCAGAATGGTATTTTCTGTCAAGCACTTCCAAGTATGTTCGCCCCCAACTAATGCAATAAAAATGATACTAATGCTTGAACTTCTGTAGGTGGTTAGTCATACCAAACCAATAAACTCGTCCTACCTTAACAATTCATTTTGGCCAGATTTCAAGATACTGTCCCACCTTCTCGACTCTTGGGCACCAACAGCAGTTGGGGGAAAAAGTTTTTATCACACCAACCATGTTCACAAATTCGTTTATCGCTTCCTAATCATATGTAGAGAGTACTAGAAACTAAATTCAAATTGAATCATGCATGAGAAGGCATGCCAGAGCAACCATAAGAACTACTAATTTCAGGCAATATTACAACTAATAACTGAAGTTGCTGCCGTCTGTCAGGCCCTTGGCTTTTTTGGGGTCTTTCAAAAAAAGAAAAATTTTCTGAAGATTGCCTATGGAATTTCGATTGCACCTCGATTGTTGCGTTGCGCGTCCTTGAGATACCACACATGTCCTCGTATCATTTGCCACAAACAGAAATGGATAAGTCAACCAGCTGAATAGTTTAGTGACAAAAGATCTTAGACAAATAATAAATTTACGGATTTCTTTAAGAGTAATGTTTACCATGCCCAATCATTATGCAACGATGCCAACCAGGTCTTCACAAAACAATCCTAATCGTCATTACATGCATCCGAGGAAGCTAAAAAGATAGGCAGGCCTCAATGGTTGTATACATCCTGCCAATTTACCATTCCTCTGAAAAATCTCAGGATAAAATGTCAAAGACGGTTCGCGCACAATAAGAAGATATCTAATCCATCAATACAAAATAACCTGAAAAGATTGTGCTTTTCATTCAATTGTCAATAGCGCTTTTTACACATTGCTTCATTTATAATAATGTAGTCATACATTATCTATAGGTCTTATAGCTACCACAAAAATGGAGTTAATCCCTAACAACATAAGCACGGGGGGGCTCATCACGATCAACTGTCCAAACAGCAGCCGATATGGACGGTTGTTGAGAAATACAATAGACGAAACTGTTGTAATAATGGGTATTGTTCTGAGTTAAAGTATGCAATGTACATTGCAAAGTAAAATGTGCAGACGTGAGACGAGCATACCTTTGTTCATGTCAGGTTCATGTCCGCACGCAAGAATACATACTTTTTCCTTCCCAGAGTCATGAATATGAAGCTAATTATAAGGGAAATTAAGGTTAACTGAACAACGCGAACGAAATGAAAGCACATAATTTAATAAAAAAATAAACATAATTAATGAAAACAAAAATCAAAGATGGTTATAACCTAGGGTAGCAGTACACGCAACAACCACGGCAAGCTTGTACGACTTGATCAAATCTTGCACAACATCATTCCATAAGATTGTATAACAACTGAGAAAAAGAAAAATGTTTTATCTTCAAATCAAACAAAAAAATCAACAATGAAACACATATAAAACAAAACTATACGAGGAGACTACACCTACCCCAAAGTAACATGGCAAAATTCACCTCTATGATACTGCTCCACCTTGTGGGGTCGTTCACGAGAGTCTCGCTTAGAATGTTTGTAACTATGTATGCTCCATTTGGCTTCTCGATAATACCGGTTGTCCCTTCAAGTAATACTGCAGACCTGCAAGAAAAAACATGCTATGAGTTATATCTACTCTGTAGCAACTCCTCTGTGAAGAGACAAATAAAGAAAAGAAACCCTCCATAGCGCAAAATTTGGTTTTGCCTATCACTGCCCAAGCCTGAAGGCACGCCATTAACATTTTTAAGGAGTAATTGACTGCTGTCTAAAGTATTGACAAGCTGATCGTCTCTTTCCATCTAGTCATACCTGTCTAAATAAGAAAATCAGAAAATTACTTGTAACAATATTGTACGTTGCAATTACTGTCTTAATGGCCTGGGTGTGATTCCAAGTTTAATAAACAATGTAATGCTTGACATAACATCCAGAAATGGGTCACAAAAGAAAAACAAGTACATGCAATTCATCATTGGAGTGAGGGTATCCGGTGATCTTGTATACGTATGGATGTTCTCTTCTGAGGAGGTTGCCACATTTGGACTCTCGCTTAGTGGCCTTTTTTCAGCTATGATGCAGAAGAACAAAACAAAAGACAGCAAATAACTAATGTCAGGGAAACAATTAGCAACAAATAAAATAGAGATGACGAGAAATACGGGCAAAATCAACACTTAATACGACTGATTCAGACAAGCGCCTTGAAACATCTCGGATGTTCAAATACTGAACTGCAAAGTCCATCACGTGGCTGGGCCTTGTAAAATTGCTGGTTGCCAGGAACCTATCCTAAAAGGAAAGTTTCACAGATCAAGATCCGAACACAGAACGTATAACTGACTCTGTATTGTGAAATACATATTAACTGACTCCTGGATCAATTGATGGATTGACCGTTTCCATTCAAATGTTGAGTTAGCCTCACACAGACATTTCTCTAACTAAAATACTCTGAGGAATCCATACCGATATTTAAGCGACAGTCCCCATCTGCGTGGGGCGCAGACTCTTGGTATCACCGCCCTCCAACACCGTACCACTACAATCTCGCCACCATCGACCAAATATTGAGAAAATGAAACCTTGAGATAGAACATACCTGTCACAATAAAATTTACCTAGAAAAATATCATTGATCAAGATCGGATTCACAGAACCATGCACATATGGAACATAAGGCATAGAATTGACGTAGTTGAACTAATGTACTTCCATACAGAAAACTCAAATACAAGAAACTTTGAAGTAGAGGCATCCCCTAAAGAGCAGTCAAGAGCTTGAAATAGTGTCCGTGGCAAATCCCTCGCCTTCCCAGCCAAAAACTGCTGAAGCTGACAGATCGTTTGGAGCTTGCTTTATGGTCACTTGTAAATTCCCTCCCTCCTAAAACACATAACAAATATTTTATACAAGCCGCCATATTTAATAACAAAGACAGTTAAGAAACAGGAGGCTTTAAGGTTTAACCATACACGTTGGTTACCCCTCAAAGGATAATGTGCTGACACAAAGTCTTTGGTTGAAAGGCTAGTGGACCTGCAGTATATAGCCTCTCTTCCATCATAGACAGGTCACCTACCACCAAAATGTTTGTGCAACGCAACAATTTGTTGATTATTGAATCTATTATCTCTCACGAGAAGTTGATCTGGAGTGAAATCACTCACCTTGTACCAACCAAAACATGGTGCAGCTTTAAAGCTTGAAGATTTTCATGATTGAAATAGTAAACAAACTCACTTGAATGATACTAATTCAACCAACATCACGAGTGTGAGGGATAAGAAATGAAAGCTGACAGGAGCATTCGCTGAGATTGATTAACCAAAGACTTACTATATGCAAGTAATGTTATTTTGTTTTTCTCAACCGTGTGTTCCTAGTTTGGAAAGTCCATTGCACAATCTTATAGTATGGTTTATCATTTAGTTTACTACCATGTTCAAAAGCATGGCTAAATGCATGCATGGCATGCCACTTAGCACTCAATGGTACAATAAGACAAATTAAATCGTTCAGGAGTAATGTTTAAACCTATAACCATATTTAACTGCCATGTACAGTCCTGGTGGATGTAGAGAACCGGATTGATATCCATGTATCTGAAAACAGACAATAGTGCTAAATTTGTGGAATTTACACTTTCCTCTTTCAGCAAGAAGACCAAAAGCAGGTCATTAGCAAATTTTCATTAAACCGAAGGGGGTGCTTTTACAAATTGTAAATGAGCTTTTAAATTAAATTTTTAATCTCCAATTCAACAATTTCTCCAGTGAACATTTTCCATATTGGACTTGAGAATATTATTACTTCCAGGAAAATGGTAGATATCTTTATTAATGGTGTTCCTAAAACATATTGCTTATGCAGCTAAGAATTTTGAGACGTAACATAATGTGCTTATATCTCTATTTTTAATACATTCCAGATTAATCACTTCTATTTTGATTTTTCTTTTTTTGGGAAACTTGCAAAGCTTGACCTTGTAATTTCAGGACGAGTTGAATGGTTGACATGTAGACCATTATAATGTTGCATAGAAGCCTATAGACGCTTCCACTTACCCGTATATATATAACCCTAATATTTGGATGCATAAGGTTAGCAAGTTAAATGCATAGGCTGTTTTCCCTTTCTCAGAAGGGGAAAGCAACTTGAGTGGCGGTTAGAGCAAGAATCTTTGTGCATTTCCTGTTCAAATAACTTTGGTACTAGGTGTGCAAAGTCAGTTGATCAGAACGACTCTTTTTAATGGCACTCAAAAATTTCCAGCCATTGGATCTGATCCAACGGCTTTTCTCTCTGCTCCCAATCATAACTCTCCAGCCTCCCTTCCCCAAACCCATCTATAGTTCACACCTCCATGCCCCCTCCCAAACGCCTAGTTGCCAAACCTTACCATTCAACCCGCAAAATTTTAAGGGACTACTCAATGCATCTATTGATAGAAAATCCACATCCTCATCTTTAAAATGTTTGGAGCCATTGGATGTTGTTATGATGATCTGCAAAGGCATTGAACCCTAGCTCTGCCTCCTGTTCCCGCCCTCGTCACAAACGTCCGCACCCCTCCCACGCTACTCCTCACCATTCCCTGCCGCAACCGCCCCACCCACGCGCCGCCCGCCTTGCCGGCTGGCCGGGAGGCGTCAACCGGGTCGTGCCGGCGAACTCCCTCGGCCCCTCCAGCCATCCTTCCTTCCTCGAGCCGCGGCTGCGAGATGCCCCTGCCACGACCGCCGCCCCGCCCACCCCTCCCCTCCCTCCTTCAAGCCCGCGGCTTTGCCGGCGCCGGCCACCCGACGCCTCGACCACCGCCCGCTCCACCGCCACGCCGGGATGCCGCTCCCCAGGCCAACCCCTACGGCGAACTCCTCATTCTTCCCTCTCCCCCCATCCGCCACCCGGGACCCTAAATCGCCGTAGTGTCCTTTAAATTCGGAGTCTAGGCGTGTCGCCGGCGCCCCGAAGAAGAAGAGAAGGTCACCGGAGTTTGGAGAAGAAGGCCTTGGAGCACAAATCCAAAGCTCATCCGACGCAAAATCGCAAGATTGGGGATCATTTCTACGACAGGAGGTTAGCAATTCCGAAATCTTAACCCGGGGCCTCCCTCCTCGCCGCACCCCTCGCCGGACACGCCCGTGCACGACGATCCCCAGAAAATCCCAACAGAATACAAAAAATGAGTAGCTAGGCAGGGAATTAGTTTTCGAGTACTAGGTAGACTGTGCTTAGACTAGCGATCACACATTCACTAATAGTTATCGAACGAGCTAGCATGCAGAGAAGGATGAATATGAGATGAGATGGATGAGAAAACGTACTCGTAGTGGTAGATGTCCTTGCCGCGACTTTGCACCTAGGAAAGGGCCGCGAGCGGCAACCTGGGCCTCCCGACGTGCCGACGTCCGACGCGCCGGGAAGGTCACGCTTGCTGCGACGACCGGCTGGCAGCGTCGCGTGCGGGGGCTGCCGGCGCCGGTGCGGCGACCTGAGATGGCTCTCTTTGACATGGTCCGTTGCCCTGCGCCGCCGCCAACGACGAACCGCTGGCGCCTGCTGGCGGCGGTCCACCCGACACTCCTAGCTTACCCTTCATCGTCGCCTGACAGTAGCCCCCACCTTGCAACCGCCGGCGCCAGGCGCCGGCACTCCGCCGCCCGCCGCTGCGCCCGGCTGCCTACGGGTCGACGCGTTCCGCCGCATCGGGCTGCAGCCTGCAGTCCGCCGTCGTCGCCGCCGCCAGATGCGGTGCCGGGGGCGTGGAACGGGCGTGCTGCTGGCTGCTCCCCGTCCGCCGCGCCCACAGCGACGCCGCGGCTGCGGCCGCGCGGGCGCGGTCATGACGGCCTCCGGCGCTTCAACCCGCCCCTCGACCACGCGCCTTGCCGCGTCGCCGACCGGACGCCCGAATCGCCCTACCCTGGCCAACCCTCCCGCCACCTCTCCACCTCCGCCTCCTTACCGCGCCACAAACCGCCGCCTCGCACCACCGCGGCGGCCTCCGCACCGCCGCCGCCCCGCGAAGACATATCGATTTGACGGAGGAGCGAGGGGGGGGTAAGGCGGAAGCGGAGACTGAGGCGGAGAACGTGGGGGAGGGGTTAGTCGGCTAGGAGGCGTGGGCGTTTTATTGATAGCTAGAAGAAGAACGAATGGGATCGTGGGGAACAAAGCCGTCTCGTCGAATCCTCTCCGTGTACCCCAAACCAACCAACCAGCCTACGGGACCGTAGGCATGTTGGTCGGGTGGCTGTGGGGTGTGTGGGGGTGGACATAGTGGACTGGGGCCCTCGCACGTCGCTAGCGTGCGCGGCGCGGCGCAGGTGTGAGGGGGGAATATGCCATTGAAATGGAACGACGAAGCGTGCAGTCGATCTTTGGCATAAGAGATCTCTTTTCCTTGTCGCTGCGTGTGATACTGTGGTCGAGACGCGAGGGACGATCCGTGGTCGCGCTTGATTGACGATGCTCTACTCCTGTTTACTGACCTTCAAATCTTGCACTCGAGTACAACTGCTATACTCACGATGGATAGTTGCCTTTGGGCCGATTCCTAGCACCCGGGGGCTCGTTGGATGGACCGAGTAACGCAAGGTGCTAAGTATTATTCGGAATAAATCAAAAGCATAGAGATGAGATAAATTTATTTTCTGCTCTTAACAATTGCAAAAGTACCCGAGTAGTAAATTTTGATTCGTGAAACTTTGTTCCATTAATGACGAACTTATGTCACTCATATGCATGTTTGGGAAGTGCCTAGGCCAACTCCCGATGCTTGGGGGCTATGACTAGTCGGACAGAGTGTTTAAACGTACGAAGTTATCTGCTCGGGGAAATCAAAATTGACAAGAGAAGAAATACATATTTATAAATGTTTTAAAATACTTGATTTTTTCTCGAGTATTATATTTATATCAGATACTACTTATCCTATATGTTTGTTCTGCAGGATCCAGATCCAGATATGCATAAAAGGGATTCATGGCTTTAAGCTTATTTCTTACGCTCTAGGAATGGGTTAGTCAGAACATCACCACCGGCTTGCTTTCGCCGCCGCCAACTGGTGTCACCGCCTGCACGGCTGGCCTATTATGCCGCCGTTGTTGGGCGTCTACCTCTTTACCGACTGGCCGCCTCGTCTGCCGCTGACTGGTGTTTCCGCCTGCACGGCTGGCCTGTTATGACACCAACTGATGCTATCTTCTTCTCGGCTGGCTACGTCGCCATCACTACTAATAGGCGTCATAATCTTCAACGCAAGCTGTCTACGTCTGCTGCCGACTAGTTTATTCACTTCCATGGCTACATGATTCTGTCAGTGTTGATTGACCTTATCTTCTTCACCGCCGATCATCTTGTCTGCTGCTGACTAGTGCCCTCACCTCTACGTCTGGTTTATACAGCTACCACTACTGATGGACATCATCGTCTTCCGTCGCCGACTGGTTATGCCGCCGCCGACTGTTGCTTTTATCTTCATAACTGCGCGTCTTCACTACCAGTTTGCTTCTGTTGCCGCCGACTCGTGTTCACTTCATCACGGCAATGCAACTTTGTCGTCATGGTAGAGCGACTTCATCTTTATTATCTTCGACACTAGCAAACTCTATTGCTGCTACTTTGCAAGTTTTGCTACTTTACCAACCACGACATCTTTGTGAACCTCGACATCTCGGCATGCAATGCCGTGTTATTTTACTACAACAAGTGGCTCTCCAATATTCAGGATTTCTACTTGGACATCTTCAACACATATCTTCAATCAAGCAATGACTATTCGATGACAAGAAGCTACAGTTCTCAACTCTATGTTCAGTTGTTTCCCAACTAATCAAAGAGTCGGGGGCTACACAAATACAAGGCTCAAAATTTGACAAATTTTATGTCAAGCTGAAGAAATCAATTAATCAGCCAACGAGGTCTAACTCAAGGAGTCATTATCTTCTCTTTGCTTCGGAGCGACATTCTACTCAAAACTTAATATTTCGGTTTAAGACGAGTTTGGGCAACAACATCACTTTCCTCCAAGTAAAGCATCTACACAGTTATAACATTAATTTTGAATGGGTTATGTCCTGGACATCATCACCGACACCTCTGCTGTCATACGACCGCTGATCTCCCGCTGTTGCTTAAGGATGATTTAATGTTTCGCCGACTTATTATTTTTCACCTTCACGGTTGACCTACTATGCAAATGCCGATGAGCGTCTTTGTCATTATGCATTTGGTGCTTACACTGCTATTGGCTCTGGATTCACCGCTCGTGCATCTTCATCATGTCGGCTTGCGTTCGTCGTCGTCCGACTATTTTCTTCATCTTCATGATTGGTGGATTTACCCCTATGTCATTCATCCTTTGATTGTTCTTCCGTCTCGTCCTTGATCAGCCCCGCGTCACCGACTGATTTCATTTTGCTGCATGCTACACAACTTTCGGCTGGGTCGCCTTTCATCTTCCATCTGATTGAGCTGTACCGCACCGCCCGACTGGTTTCTTTCGCCTTCCAGGCCAGCGGGCTTCACTTCATCATTTGATTGCGTAATCACTTATCTCAACCTAAACCATCAATATTTCTTGCCACCTCCTGGTGCGGCAATATTATCTCATTATGGCTCGTCTTGTCTCCTCATCATGCGTCAGCTACCATCAACATGACAATTGTGACTACGAACAAAAGGCAAGCTCTATGCTGCCAGGGCCTTACACGCCTCAACCACAAAGTATCATACCTTCATTTGGACTGTCTCTCGGATACAATCGCATATGAACTTCATGATCATCCCGGTTCTCAATTTTCTATGCTCAAAGCTGGACTTTTATTATTCCCCGCCTAAGGGGTTAATCAACCTGAATCTAACTTGCGCAGTCAGGGATCTCAATCTATTACACTCATATTCTTTGGGTATCCCATAAGGGAATATGCTCATATCAGAAGCTATTCTATGAACACTTGGTCTATATCACCGAAGATTTATTACTCGGGAGCATGTCCAATGTGTCTCCTTTATAAGGGTTATCGAAGCAATATTTTTTGGCATAGGCCTAAGAGTATGTCTGCAGCATATTTTCAGGTGTGGCCTGTCACGTTCTTTTTAGAGGACTTGGCACTTTTTGCTTAGGCCAAGTGCGCGTGATCAAGTGCCCAATACCTTAAAATCCTTTTATACCTGCAGTTATTAAACTTTTTAGAGTTGGTAGCGATGCATCTTAAAAGGTGTCAAAGCAGTAAAGCTTATATAGCTTGCCCGCTGACTTTTTTTATATAGTCAAGGGGCGCTGTTTAGGTTTAATAACAGCTAATTGATTTGGATACAACTATCATTGTTTTTTTGGCCAGTAAGTGTGTATTTTAATTACCATATATGGCTTAGCGCTGATTATATATTATGGTCTATTTCTAGGCGGTTGGTAAATCTTTATGAGTTTTATTTACTCGGATTTTAACACATAATGCCCATATATTTTCTGGTGTGGTGAACCATGTGTTCTTTTAGGGGACTTAAGCACATCTGTTAAAGCAGTGTGCGCATGGTGTCGTGCCAATAACTTTAGAAATTTCTTTATTCACACTATACAAGCTTCTTTAATGCTGTTCTGCTATGTGAATTTCATAATGTAGTCGACTTTCTAGGTTGCACGCATCATATTTACAAAGCTAGTTCGGTATAGATCACTTGATCATATTATTCGGGGATTCACACCGCATATGCTACATATTAATATCAAGTCGCTTGGTTGACTACAATTATCGAAACCACTCGGTTGGTTGGATTATTTATTCCTTGACTATATGCTTGGTTTGTTCAACTAACCACATAGTCGGGGGCTACACCTATTAGGTGCATCTAGTCGATGCACCTGACTTTGTTTTTCAGCCCTCCACAGTCTTCTGATTTGGTAAAAGTACTCGGGAGGCCATAGCGAAGATGATTGAAGCACTCGGCTTTGGAGTAATCTGGTTTGAGAGAAGATTATCTTTTCGACTGCGAAGGTCTCAGGGGCTACTGTGGAGATTATGGGTACCCCATACCCACACGGCGTGGTTATCCGACTGGTTATAGGGGATAACTTATATCTATGAAATATGTAACGGATCATGACTTGGGTATTACGTTTCCCTGTATATTATGGAACGGCCTAAAGTCCTAGTTTGATAAGATTGTAAAGTAGATTTAGGAAACCGATACCGTATTGGTTAAGGTTTGTATCTTGTAATCCTGTCCCCCGTCCTATATAAGGTGGGCAGGAGGCCCTCTAGGGGGTATGAGCACATATGATCGTCAGATCTATACTACACCCGGCGGATTCAAATCCCCAAACAGGAGTAGGGTATTACCTCTCATTGAGAGGGCCTGAACCTGTCTAAATCCTTATCTCCGTATCCATCCACTTTTAGATCTCGTACGCTACCCCCTTTTATTATTACCGAATTCATGTCTCGACAACCCAGTATCTCAATCTGGGTAGTACTAGCGCAGCAGCAGAGCACGCGGCGTCGAACGATGTAACTTCCCGTTCTAGCTACCCGTGTGGAACTAAGTTAGCTCCGCGGTGCAGGAAAAGTTCGTTAGTCCGAGTTCAGTATACCTCCCATCAGTCAAGCTAATGAGTCGGAGTTCACCACACATTTTGATCAGAAAAAAAAAAAGGAAAGGGGTAAATCATTTTGCTCAATGTGTCTAGCTTTAATTTGTGTCAGTGTAGAGTTATGGCCATACAGAGGAGACTATGGCTAGATCAACGTGGATAATTAGTGAAATCAATTTAGGCGCATTATTTCGGCTGTCAAATAAGAAATTCAACAACACGATATTCTTCACTAACATTTTGTGCACCTCTTTGATAATGAAAGACAACGAGATACATCATTTTGCTGTAAAAACGGCCAGATTTAGATCTGTGTAGTGTATTGTACGTAGTTATGGCCATACATATCGAAGAGACGACTATATATATGTCACAAAGCATTATACCAGCCTCTTGAGAGTACATATTGGCAGGAAGATTTGAATACAATTTTCTAAAGTAGGATTTATTATATTTCTAATTTGCGTTGTAATAATTTTTAGGTTTTCTCCACTCTTATATAGATACAATTAGGGTGGAGGCCTTCAATTAATAAGGAAAGAAACATGCATATATTGTTGAGTACATTTGCATCTATATTCTGCACCAAAAATACAAACATTTGAAAAATGGAAACTATAACATAAGATTTTTATATATAGCTGAAGATCTTATAAATTGGTTACTATGAGCGAAGATAATGCTTGATGTGGAGAGGTACACAGAAGTGACCTACACAAAAATCGACATGATATCAACTGCCCGGCATCAGCTTCAACCTGAATTCCACCAAGCGAATACCTGCGACTCTGACAAAATAACATATGTAAGCCATTTGCTGTGCAATGGGTATGAAGAACCAACGGAAACAAAGGCAAGGCATGGGAGGCATCTGGAATCGAGGAGTTAGCAGAGTGTGAAATTTGGAATAACAATCTCAGAATTTCCAAAAATCCTGCACACTCTTGTCAAAACCATTGGATCATGACCAACCTCAGAGTCTGTAATAATCTGTCATCCTGACTGATCCCCTTGATGAACCTGGAGCGAGGTGAGGAGACTGGTAAGCGGTGGTAGTGGTCACAACATGACCAGTTTATCGCGTCCTCAGAGTGTTCCTCAACGAGTAAATATTCAAGAGGAATGGCGGCGCTGCTCCCTATTATATTCATAAGAAGAAGATTCAGTGGTGTTTCCTCGTTTATCTGGTTAACAACCCTGCCCTATTCATTCCTCCAGATGAAGTCCAGATCCAACAGCTCTGCTCCGTTGTCGCAAAAGTTGCTCAAATCCAAGATTTGTTTAAAAATTCAATATAAACAATTCAAAGAAAATTCTAAGCCGGCTTAGGTGCGGATAGCTTTTTGCATAGCTTTTTACAATCCATGAGTGTATAACTTCGATGTCATTCATCTTTCTGATTAACTAGGAAGGTAGCCCGCGCATTCGCGCCGGCATGTGTCGTATGTTAAGTTTGAGATATTTATAAGAGCGAAATATTAAACAGAGAACATCTACCACGATTTCTCCATAAATTGTTTTCAACTGTATTAATTGCTTTTATAATTTTCTAACCTATTAGTTTTATACTGTATAATATTTAAATAATATCTATAAGCAATTATTTGTAATCTTCTTTATCATTTGAAATTAAGGTAGACTTATTTTTTAAAAAAATGTCAATGAATTGAAAGTAAAAATAAGTAAAATAAGGCGTTTTTGAAATTGCATATCTATTATCATAGTTTATTAAAGGATTAATTAGGTAGAACATGAAGCTCTACTAAATGTTTAGGTTTATATAGTCTAATATGATTGATGTAGTTTGAGAGGCGATCATATATGAACATTTCATGTACATTTCATGTAGGGTGGGTGAGAGGTTCCATGCAGCCTAACATGAATACGATAACGACGAAATATAATTGCGCAGTAATATTTTGAAAATATCATGTACCATGAATACATTCTTTTTTATGTAAGATAGATCTAACGATTATAACTAATAGTTTACCAGTTTAAAAGGCATAGGAGTATTGCAGAAATGTAGCTTAAAAATTATGGTTGTTTTAATATCCAATGTTATTGCGAAGTAAGCGCAGCTCAACTGGTTAGGTTTCTCGTGGTGGAGCTTGCCCATCTGGGTTCAAGTTCTAGATTTGACATGTGTGTTGGTATTTACGACTAATTATTCTTTTAGTGGTAGGTGACGTACCCATCGACAGCGAAGCGCCGTGGTAACTTCTTCAATCTCAAAATGTACCGGCACTGTCTTTTAAGATACTAAAGGGGTAGGGTGCGTGCACGCTGTGTTTCTAAAATATTTCCAATATTATTGATTGTTTCTGTTTTAGTTTTATAGCTAAGAGAGGGGGATTTAAGTACATAAGTAATGAATTTTTTTTAATAATATAGTTAACTTGGTTCTTTAATTTTAAATTTTATAGTAAATAATCTAATTTATCTCCTACTTAGGCTACATTCGATCTCGATCTGCTACATTTGATCTCATCGGTTGAGCTTATGTAGGGCACACAAAACGACATAGGCCATTAGCGCATGAATAATCAAGTATTAAATATTACAAACATGAAAATAATTTTTTTTAAAAAAAATGTATAGAATGTATTTGCACAACATGCACAGTTTAGTAGTTTGGAGAACATGCTCAAGATAAATGAGGGAGCCAATTTGATAAGCACTTTACAGCTCAACCTTAAAATTGTTACTTATGTACTTAAAAAAAATATATGTACAAATCAAAAGTGTATATCAATTTTACGTATTTTGTTCCTTTCTTTTCGTGAGTAGCGAAGTACGGAAGTACGTATACGTACGTATATATATATGTGTGGAATGCATTTTAAATACATCTAATCTAATGGTTTAAAAAAGTGGGTCCACCGAATTAAATGAAAATCGAGGTTGGATGTTTTCCTATTTTCTCAAAATTTGTAAGTTTTTCTCTTATTTATTAGAGCGTCACATGACAGCTTAGGAGCGTTTGTAGGAGTACCATGTGGCGGTTTGAACTAATAGGATTAAAAGTGATTAACTCACTAAGGACGAAATTACCTTTTTAAATAACGTTTATGATGTTAGGCCATTCATCTTCTATAAATTCCATGCGGTTTTTTTCTTACGAGGGTATCACAGCACATCTCACATTAGAGAAATGTTTTAGTTAGGTGAATAGTAGGAGTACGTATGTACACAGGATTTGTTTTAGCTATTTCCTTGATGAACAGTACTACTATTGTATTTATATGTACACATGATTTTTTTTGTTTGGGAGGCATTATTTTTTAATAGATCTTATCTAATGATACAAAATAATCCACCGATTTAAGTGAAAATCGAGGGTTGGATGTTTTTTTTTTGAATTTGTAGGGTTTCCTATTATAATTACATAATTTTTATACTTAGACAAATGATAAAAAACAAACAGATCATGTGATATAAATATATTATAGGGTATTACAGCTGAAAATAAACGTAAAAGGAAAAAATAGGAAGTAAAAAAAAGGAGGGAGTAGCTATATTTGTGGCGCCATATTTTTAACCAAAAAATAGTCGGTATGTATTTACGTTTGTAAGTCTCTAAATTACATATGTAATTTTAGTCCATTTACAATGTAAATCCTATAATTACATAGTAATTACATATGTAAGTGGTATGTAAGTGGGATGTAACTACTATATAAATTTGTACTACTAATACATACTAATTACATATTTATACTTTAATTACATTTGACATTTTTTACACCTAAAGGACCCTATTTTAATCACACATCAAAAGCGGCAGCAAACGCACTCATTAAAACCACGCAGTCATGCACCCACACGATATCGCACTAATCTTGGAAACAATCTGATCGAACAAAAATTCGACTGTAATCGGCTGGAGAATGTGGCGACACAATTCTAGCGAATCCGAAAAAGGGATGGGTACGTACGTAACCTGCTTACTAACAGGATGTGGCCGCAGGCGTACGTACACGCGGTAGATGGGAGGGGGAACTAACTTTTTTTTAATCTAATCTAATCCAATAGTCTAAAATAATGGACCCACTGGTTTAAGTGAAAATCGACGGCTAGATGTTTCTAATATATTAAAATGCCACGTGGCAGCATATGAGAGTTTTTAGGAGTCCCACGTGGCGGCTTGAGAGCGTTTGTAGGAAGTTTAATGGACTTTTAGTATATAATAACTAGGAAGGTAGCCCGCGCATTGCGCGAGCATGTATTTTAGATTGCGTTTGAAAAACTTATATCGGTGGAATATCAACCGGATGATACATTCCATGTTTCAAAAGTACTACTTCGAAAAACATATATTGCCATGTTTGAAAGACTAATATTGTGCAGGCATGTATTTTACATTGCATTTGAAAAACTTATATAGGTAGAATATCAACCGGATGGCACCTGCCATGTTTCAAAAGTACTACTTCTCCGTAATTTTTCTTCATCAGCATTGCTTAGATAATTTTTCCAAGCTATTTCTTAGCTTTTAAAATATATAATAATTAATACATCGGTATAAACAATTATGTATGATCCGTATAAACACGTGCCATGTTTAAAAGTATCTATTTAATTTGTCTGAAAAACGTGCCTAACAAATTAAACATAAATTAAAAGTAAAATGTTTTGTCTTTTTTAATGGATTGTTTAGAGGCCTTTTTTAACAAATCCTAAAGAACTATTATTAGTAAACATGCTTTATTTGTACCATCAATATGCAAGTTTTTACATTCTTACATATAAATTAATATGCAAGTTTTTACATTCTTACATATAAATTAACAAAAACATATCTTAGACCCTCGCTTCCTTTTAATATGTGTGATCTATAGTATCATTTCTGAAGGAAAATATTGTCAATATGAGTTCAAAAATTTAAATATAATAGTAACAAATATAACCAACTATATACTGATACCTTAGTGTGGCTTAATATGCAGACAAACGCATAATAATGTGCTATTGGATATTTGCAAGACCGCTAATATTTAAGTATATAATAATTGCTATAAAAATGGAACATGTAATGGTTGGTACAATTTTAGTGAAAAGTTTAAACTTATTTGATTATCTCCAAATAGTTCAATTTAGTCCCTATTAATATTTTATATTTTAAATTTTATTTTATGCCAGTTCAAAATATAGGGGTTATGGATAGAGCAATAGTTAGACTAAAAATCAAATGTGTAGCTTAAAAAATATACATGTTTTATATTATTGATTATTTATCGCAATAAAAAAGGGATGGGTAGAGGAGAGAGTGTGAGTTAGAGCTGAGAGGGGAGGGAATGGGTAGTGTTGTGCTGTGCACATGTGAGGGGAGGGCGAAGTGGTAGGGTGTTTTTTCCTGAATGATTTAAGTGAAAACCGATGTTTCTTTTTGTTAAAATTTCTAATATCCTTTTTTTCTAAATTTTAACACGTAGCACATGACAGCTTAAAATTTTCTCTAAAATTATATCTATTGGTAAAAATAATGGATCCACCTATTAAGTGGAAACGGATGGTCAGATGTATTTTCATACAGTTTCTAAGGTTTTAATTTTAATTAAGACGTAACACGTGACACCTACAGAGGATGTACAATAATTTTAGGTGATATAAACCTATAGTCATTTTTATTTATTTATAATACTCTGTATTTGTTTCTATTTGGTTACCATGCAAAGGATAGGTGTGCTCAAATGGTGTATTTTTATTTTTATACAGTGAAATACGAATAATATGCATCTTGAATTATTTATTTAATTATAAATAAAATAACAATTCAAATAAACTAAAATTTTGATACAACATAAGAAAATCATAATTATTTTTGTTTGTAATTATTTATCTTTTTGTATTATGTTGTCAATTAGTTAGAAATTATAAGACAAAGTACACCCACATATAATTATATTTTGTAATTAAATAGTTGTAATTAGATGTTATAGTTTCTGAATTGTTTAACACCAAAATTTTGGTTTTCTAACTAATAAAGTATGAATAGAAGAAATATGTGCAATATGAAGAAATTGAGGGAAGAAGGGGTGAAGTACATTACGAACGTACTCACTTACGACCTCTAAGAAGAAAACGTACGTATGTACTGTACATATAGGCCCAGGTGGACCCTGGTTTGGGGGTTAGGGAGTTCTTTTTCTTTAGATAAATCTAATGGTGGTAAATAATAGGTCCACCTAATTTAATGAAAATCAATGGCTAGATGTTTTGTTTATTTCTTAGAATTTTTAAAGATTTCTCTAATTTAGGATGCCACGTCACGCCTTAGGAGCGTTTGTGATTATATACTAAAAGTCCATTAAACTTCCTATAAACGCTCCTAGGCCATCATGTGGCATTCTACAATCCCATCGTTGATTTTTATTTAAATTGGTGGACCCGTTATTTTAGACTGTTAGATTACATCTATTTAAAAGGTTCACCGTCAATTTTTATTTAAATTAGTGCACACATTATTTTGGACCGTTAGATTATATCTATTTTAGAAAGTTATTTATAATAAGATAACTGATGTTATCATCATAGATTATATATTGTGTTGCAAATATTATATATAAAATTAAAATTATGCTCATCATATACTACATTAAAATCCATAAACTTTAGACTACATTAAATTTACTCATCAGATTATATGTAACAGGTCACAATTACGCTCGTTACAAAGAATCCCATATAATAGACAGCTTATGGCATCCTCATATTTCAAATATGTTTTTCTTGCCCGTAAAATATGAGACCCATAAAAACAATTTTTTTATTTACAGTAGCATCGAGACCACTCCTTTATATAAACAGTGATTGTGTGTTCGCTCCCGGCTAAAACTCCATATAAAAACAGATCTAATAATTTATGGTAACAAATTATGGTGTGTATTTTTGACTGCCTTAATTAGGAAAGAAAAGAAGAGATTGATGGGGGAGGAATTTGTACGTACGTACACATGGGGACCGCCAGGAGGAAAGGGTGAAGGGGATTATCATGTTTTGATCTAATGGTTAATAGTATCGGGTCCACCGTTTTAAATGAAAATTGATGGTTAGATTTTTTTTCATATTTTTTCTCTAATTTATTAAAGCGCCACGTGGCGGTTTAGGAGTATTTGTAGGGTGCCACATGGTGGTTTAGTAGCGTTTGTAGGAAGTTTAATATACTTTTAGTATATAATAGATAGATAGATTTTAGTGTGCATAGCTTTTTGCAACTTCTGGTAAAATACCAATTTAGTGCATTAATAAGAGTAGGCATTTTTTTGGTAGTTTGACATTGAGTAAAATCATTCAGATCTCCATTTATTTTACCACCTCAACTACGGTAGTAGGATATTTTTTATCCACAATTACTTTCTAGTGAGATTGTTTTACCACTTCAAGGTTTCTAATCTAATGGACTATCTCCATTCATAAATCAACAGCTGAGATTGCTTCTACTGATAATTAGCTAAATACCTGTTCTTTCCTACGGTAATATTGCTACTTGGTGATAATGTGGCATACTTCCATGTAATTTAAAATACTCTAAATAATAATTGCTAGTGGATGATGATATAACACACTTGCATGATTAGTTTTAGTAGTTAGTGGGTATCAAACTTATTATAGTAATATATGATTCCTCTATTTACTTCCTGGCACTAGTAATTAATATCTCAAGGAATAGCAAATTCATGGGTGGATGTATATAAGTCACCTAGGGCCACATCGTTTGCCCTAGGGCTTATAAGCCAAAGCCAAAATTTGAATTTTAAAACATAATTTTGAATTTGAATTTGATTCTTTTTTAACATAGTTTTTTTTAAACTTTGGCTTTTCAATCACTAAGAACATATATACAAAAGTTTTACTCACATATAATTTTTAATCGCTAATAAGCCGTTATGGCTTATAATAAGACTAGACCAACCGATGGGGACCCTACACATTATATCATCCCAAAATCTTCTTTCTATATAGTGCCAAACAAGATATGAGTGCCTCTATCAAATGGCATCAATTAACAACGGAAGTATACACAGCAATTTGCGCAACCATTGAATACATAGATATGGGAGGCATCTGGAATCGGGCAGTGACCAGGATGCAAATACTTTGATAAGATTCTCTGGATTTCCAGAAATTGTGGTGCACTGGTGGGTAACTGTTGAAACTGCACTCTAGCCGCATTCAGAGCATCGTGCTATAATTCAGAATTGGCTCTACTTTGTGGTTTGTTTCTGCTAACTCGACAGAAGAAAATTTGTTGGTGGCAGCAGAGGTTGTGGTTCCCGAGACAGCTTCCTCCGGTAGCTTCTTGTTCTCATCGGTGGCACCCCAGCTTCTCTAATCTCCAAAGATATGTGCAAGAACACTTTTTCCCTGTCCTGCGATGTTGGTGCCACCTTTATCCATTCAAAAAGGGACATTGAGTGATTGAGATGAAACTCCTCATGTCGAGAAAGATAGCTGACCTATTTCATTTCACTCATCTGAATTACTGGAGCAGGTAGGTGAGGGATGACAGTATCACATGCCCTCAAAAACCGGGAAAAGTCGTTGTTACAATCCATCCTATATTTTTCACTAATGGTATAAGAAGATTTTCAAGAGCTTATTGATCAATATTTGTGAGCATCTTGCTTTGTTACGAATACCGCTTTTCACTTGTTTCTTCCAAATCCCAGGTAAGGCTATCCAGCTTGCAGAGCACTCTGGTTCATTGGAAACCAGACATCAAGCAACTCTCGATTAAGGTTCTATATGATCGATCACAAATTATTAGGATACAAGGAAAGAAATCCTCAAGTGAGCAGGTACTCTTTTAATAAGGGATCGTAGCTATATATGGCACTGGATACGTAATGTGAAATCTTGTAAGACAATTAATAGTACTACAGCATGTTAATCTTTCATATACAGATCACATGGGTCACACCGAACTTCCTGTCCCACAAAAAAACAATCTTCTGACTATGAATGTGGTCATAGGTAGCTAGGAGTTTATATTTTTGAGACGAAGGGTGTATGTCTCATTCTATTTGGATGCAGGTAATAAACCATCAGAGTTGGGAGGAAATTCAGACTAAAGTGAAGGAGAATTTTATACATACAAGTGTTGGGCTCCAAAAGTCTATTTCAACATCAGAAAATTGGCCCAACTCTCAAAGAAATGGATAAGGCAAGCTGCAAAGGAGACACAGTTTCTGGGCCTGCCAGACCAAGGTTCGGCCGAACCACAATCTCAGCCATTTAGGCTGAGGTTTGGCGTGGACGCTCCAGATGTACTCCTGATGGCGGTTGCGGGGCATATCAGACATTCCGCGTTCTATAACCGTCATTACCTGCCTATATAAGGAGACATCACTTCACTTACTTCCACACACACTCCAAGCTTGAGTCATGGCGGGAGGTTATAGTTCGCAATAAGAACTGGCCAAGTGCTGTGAGGACTGCTCATGTCTCTGAAAGAATTCATGCCATCCGTACGTAGACATATCCTCATGTTTCTGGGGTCGGCAGCAAAGTCTTTGTGTTTTCGATCGATATTCCTCCATTGAATCGAATCCATAGGGTGTCTTAGCATACCGTCGTTCTTTCTCTCTGTGGCATGCCAACGTACTAACTTTGCTTCCTTGGGTTGGCAAAGATTCTGTTGAAACGATCAATGATAGACAGATACCACACTACCTTCGCCGGACCACCCAGCTTTGACTTCTTTCCCGCATCAACACTTTTCTTTTGCTTGTATCGAGAAGCCTTGTAAACAGGACAAGCATCTAAGTCTACATATTGCTTGTGGTACAATATGCAGTCGTTTGGATATGCGTGAATTCTACCGGCCCCTAACCCAGGAGACACAAAACCTGCTTTACATCATACGTCGTCTCGGGCAATGTGTTCTCATTAGGAAGCATGCCCTTCAATATTCCCAATAGTTCTGTGAAACTCTTGTCTGTCCATCCACTACTTGCCTTCATCTTCATTAGGTCCAAGGTAGCTGACAATTTGGTGTCTTTTGCCTTCCATCCGGCGTATAGAGGTGTCTCCAAGTGACTCACCAATCTACTGAACTTCATGGAATCTCTTTCGTTGTAAGTTGGGTCCTCAACGTCACGTAACATGTCTTGCAACAGATCGTGGTCCACATCAACCATTTCACCGCCCAATGGAGAAGGTACAAACATGTCATGCTTATCTTAATCTTTCTGATTTTGAGCACCACTTTTGTCTGCAGCTGCACCACTTCCTGATTCTTGCTCTCCATGCTTCACTCGATAATGAGGACATCCCAGCTACACTTGTAAATAAGGGTAATGGTTTACGTTATACATCACATGAAGAAAATGAAGATGACGTAAATCAAGTTGATGGATTATGTCTCAGCAAGAACGATCAAGCATATCATGGTCCAATTACGTACAGCCGTGCTAGGAAAATACAACAAGAGTTGCTTCCAGGCCTGCTTGCCTCCGCACGGTGGCACAGACCATGCATTTTAGAGGGCTGTTATCAGGGTTTGCAGACATTTCAATCGAGGGGACTAAAATTGCAGAACGGAGTTGTTTGAAGTTTAAACAAATTTTAACCAAGTTGCTCAAAATATTAGAAAAGTGAAATATTTGGTAAAAATATTTTTGTACACTGAGGTGCAAAATTCCAGAAAATTCGAACTAAAATTTCAAGAAAAAGCTAACATTTTTGTTTACATTAAGAAATTTCCATTTTCTTTGAAATATATATTCTTTATTGAGAATAACTAAAATTGGAAATGCGGAGAGGAATTATTAGCATGATAAAGGATTTCGTTTCTTATACCCCACAAAAAAAAAATACTCACCACTTGTTTTTCAATGTACAGGATAATTTAACTAGTTGCTCCATTTCGATAATTTAAAATTATATATGTAATTTTAAATTTAATGAAACTAGTCTACAACACCAAATTAGTTTCATTAAATTTAAAATTAAAATATTATTTTAATAATTTGTTTGTTTTATATTAAAAATGTTATTATATTTTCTTATAAACTTAATCAAAGTTGAAAAAAATTCACTCAGGAAGGAAAAGATCAAACGATTTATAAAATAAAATGCAGGGAGTAATTAAGAGCACATTGCTTTGATTTTTAGCTGGCAGGCCCGGCAAACATCGCCGCCGTGGGCGCTGAACAACATGGCAGCTGGTAGCAGGGCAGCAGGCATTCAGGCAAATGCGTAGTCTAGTTAATTGACGGCCACCTGGTCCAACGATTCTCGGGAAACATATATATTTTTTAAAAAACAGATCAAATATCCCGCCTTTTAAAGAAAGCCCAAGGAAACCATCATAGTATTGGTTAACATATATGGCAACCGAATTCCGAGAGCACGGATATACAGCTTGATCTCTGCACCTCTGAATTAGCCAGAATCAGCTAGTGGCCTCGAGAATTCGGAGGATGACTCCCGGTGTCAAACAATATAAGTATTTGAAACATTTGAATTAGGATAGATATCATATACTCCCTCCGTCCCATAATATAAGGGATTTTAACTTTTTGTTTGCACTGTTTGATCACTCATCTTATTAAAAAATTTATGCAAATATAAAAAACGAAACGTTGTGCTTAAAGTACTTTAGATAATAAAGTAAGCCACAAATAAAATAAATAATAATTAAAAAAAATTTAATATGACGAATGGTCAAACAGTGCAAGTAAAAAGTCAAAATCCTTTATATCATGGGACAGATGGAGTAGTATATCTATACTACTATGTCTCCTATCTGTTACCTTAATTTTAATTTATTTTCACCTTATTGCAATTACCCTGCCACCCACTAGTCCACATTAAGTAAGAGATATTGAAGTTTTTCTTTCTGAACCTTAATTAAAAAAAACTTATAAAGAGCCATAGTTTTAGTCCTAAAAAAACATACAAAGAGACATAGTTTTGCGCTAAAAAGTTTTATACTCCAGTTTGTACGGTACCAAATTTTACCATAGAAAATGTATACCAAGTTTTACATTTGAGGATGGTTATCTCCAGTGCTCTCTCAGAAACAACAAAATTACCCACTTAGAAATGATATTTTTTTCGTTAGCTCGATGGAGTAGTAATTGTCGTTGGCACTCGGTTGTTGGTTGATCAATTTCTGCTGAGAATGTCAATGTGCATGCAACCACATTTGCAAAGCATGTTCAAGATGCAGATGCACGCAGATTTGGCATGTATGATGAATCAACGTATTCATGCGGTCCTCAAGAAGTTCCTCTTTTTCATTTTCGGCGTTTGCATAGAAAAGCTTTGGAAACGTCCTTAGTTTTTTTTTTATATAAAAAAAAACAATCGAAGGAGCCACTGCACTTTCTCTGTACGCACATTAGCGTTTTTAAGTTATCGATGCAAAGACTTAAATTTAGTCAAACAACTTTTATTTCACTGAACAACGAAGCATAATAAAAATTGTGCCGTTCAATTTTATATTAGAATTTTTATATGCAAAGTGTCATGTATGCCTACGGATAAGGAGGACCCGACGTTTACCTAGCCCACTAGATTGGATATATATGATGCCTTGTGTTTTCGTACTGGTTTGCTTCACCTCACAAGCCGTAGGGAAATAAATGAGAATGAAAAAAATTAAACAAAACGTTGGAAAAATGTATAAAATATTTTAAAATTAACTTTTAAGATATTAATTCTGGATACGGCTTATAAGCCAAAGAACAAACAATGGGCGGTGGATGGAACCATTTAGTTAGCGTCAGTTTAGGCGTATATACTGAAGCACTGTCACGTAGCAGGCCAATGCTGTTTCAATACCGATTCAGTTTAGGTAAATTTTTCTAGAGGACACCGAAAATTTGTGTAACTTGCTGATAGACATAAAAAAAATATATCACAACTGAAAGACATCTGAAAACTAGTAATTTACTACTCCCTCCATCCTAAAATATAAACATTTTTAAAATAGTCACTACTAATAGAAAAAATAAAAATGATTAATCATGTAAAATTGATGTTACTATATTTATTATTAAACAAACTATCATAATATGTAACTCTTTTTAATTTAAACATTTTATTTTTATAGACAGTGTTGGTTAAAGTGGTATATCAAAGACTATGTCATAGTAAAATAAACTTATATTTTAGGATGGAGGGAGCATACGACACTTTCAGCTTAATTGAAAACATTCTTAAGAAGGACGAGAATGCTCCTCGGATCAAACATGAAGCTTGAGTAAAAAGTTAGAAATTATGTAACTCAAAATTTGTCATCATCCTAAGTATATCACTATCATACATCATATTTTATATTCACTCCAGCACTCTTATATTTTAGAAGAATTTCTCTCTCTAACTGAGTCAAAAGTATTTTCCAGCAAATTACCAATTTTTTTATAGTGTCTTTCAGTCGTGATACGTTTACGATATCTACCGGTAAATTACACAAATTTTGTGTCCTGCAGCAAATTGTGCCTTATTTATTTTTTTTGGAGGTGGATTAAAAAAATAGAAATATTTGTCATTATATGACCATTATTAAATGGCCTATACGTACATTATTAATCAAAGCCCGCATGCCAAATTTTCGATAACGGTAATTCTATACCAGTCTCCTAGAAAAATAGAAATATTCTTACAGACGGACCTCTAAAGGGTTTTAGCCACGATAAAAACCATTTTTTAAGTAGTGCTACTTATCCGTTCTCAGACAACCCTCATTTAATAATGTACATCTTGGCCATTTACTCATAATGTGGTTATAAGGGGTAACGCAGTCACTTATTGTGAATATCAGCTTCTACTCCCCAAAATGGGCTTATCAGGGTTTATTGATTGATCGCTAGCTTCTAACTGATGATCTGATGAGCGAGTGTTAAAAGATTAAAGATGCCCTCATGTACTCCTATTTCGTATAATATTTGACGCCGTTAACTTTTTGATACTTTTTATCATTCATCTTAGTTATTTATATAAGTATGTAAAAGTATAAGTTAAACTTATAGTTTCTTTCATGAAAAAATAAGTCACGACAAAGTAAATGATATTTTTATATTATTTTTAATATTGTCTCCGTCCCATATAAACTGTAACTCTAGTTTGTTTAGCATATATTAAGGTTTCAGAAGAAAGACTATGATGTCTATATCATATGGTGCATAGGTAAGAATGCATGGGTAGTTGAGGGTAAAATAGGGATAAATTTAAATGGGTAGTGATTAATAGGGCCATAAGCACTCTATTGTGACTATTATTTAGGACAAATTTAAATTCTACAAATAAAATTATTATGAGACAGAGGTAGTACGATGAATGGTTAAATATTATCTGAAATCAACGGCATCGTACATACATTTTAGAATGGAGGGAGTATTTATGTGAACAATTGAACCACACGGTTGTTACTTTTGGTGTTTTCGTTATTTTCTCTACCGCAAATATAATATGGACTACCTAGACAACTTGCAATAGAAAATCCTACCCCATATCAAATGAATTCAGGACTGTTGGATTGGCTTTAAGATCGTGCACACAACAACCTTATACACCCTCCGTTTCAAAATGTTTGACACCGTTGACTTTTTAATACGTGTTTGACCGTTCGTCATATTCTTTCATATCATTTGATTCATTGTTAAATATACTTTCATCTACACATATAGTTTTACATATCTCACAAATTTTTTTAATAAGACGAACGGTCAAACATATACTAAAAAGTCAACGGTGTCAAATATTTTGAAACAGAAGGAGTATTTTTTTTACCTTCCCTATCCCCTTCTTCCCTGCACCGCCATACTCACACATTTGAGCTCGGCAAACTCACCCTCCAGCGCTGTTGCTTCACCTCCCCACTAAGCGCGCCGCCCCGAAGCCTCAGTGGCTGGGCGGAAGGCATGCATGGCACCGGCGAGCCCCCTCCCTCCCTCCACTCCACCAACCCTCTCCTCCTCCTCATGGGCGGCGCTAACAAGGTGTTGGAATTAATAGATGGGCCTTAGCCCATTCGAAGATTAATTCTTTGAAAAATCACATAAACTCATCTCATGGGATGGCATGCATTGGAAGTTTAGTACCACTACATTGCTTATTCTAGGAGAGGAAGACCTTCTAGGATTCTTTCCTAGCCACTTGAATCATGTAAGGTGGAGAGAAGATAGGGAACACGCGCGTGCTCGCTGGCCTGACCTGGCGGCGCCCACGACGTATGTGTCGAATGGTCCGCCAAAATTGGTTCCTCACCCTTGCGCAGATGCAGACTCTTTTTGCAGTTTTGTTTTGCTGCGGGAAACTCGGATTATTTTTTTTTGGCCAAAATTGGTTTCTCGCCCTTGCACGGATGCAGGCTCCTTTTGCACTTTTGTTTTGCTGCAGGAAACTCAGATTTTTTTTGTTTTGGAAACAATCCGAAAAATCCTGCGTGAGATAAGTTTCGTGCGACCTATCCGGTTCAGTTACGTGGAGCGGGGATCGTGCATGTGTCCTGATCAATCGTCCTGATATCTCTATATAAGCTAAGCCGCTGCCTTCACGCAAAAAATGAGAAATCAATCTACGGTTTCCCTCCTCCTCTATACTGCGCCGTCGCCGTCGCACTGCCGATCGGGATAGCAGATCTCTGGAACCTCCACTTTCGACGTCCTGCACCAGGAGAAGGCGGTAATAAGGCTTTTGGGAAGCGCTTAATGCGACTGCTCCTTGTTCAACCACAACGGCTCGTATTCCTCATCGCTCGCGTGCTGCACGCAGTCGTCAACGCCTGTAACCGCGAGTAATTCCTGCTGAGCAACCGGTCTTCCAGTACCGTCGGTACGTGTTCAGCATGTTACGCATATTTGATCTGTTCATGCTTTACTATCTAGTTTACATGTGTAGATCTTATGATGCCTTTATACTAGTTTACATCTGTAATGTAATGATTTATTTGTGGAATAAATTAAATCATCATGTGTTTATAATTTCAACACATGGTACCCCTTCCTTTATTTGGCTGCTTCCTGCCGCCAGGTCTATCGCCAACCGCTCGATTTATTTGGCCTAGCCACCAACACCGGCCCATTGCCCACCATCGAAATCACTGCTCTAACACTGCCTTCGGCGCCTCACCGCTCGCCGATGTCCACCACCCACCGTCGATCCTCCGCAGCCCATGGCAATCCTCTAAAATGCCATAGATGGCCATAAGGCCCGAGGCCCGACGGCCCGACCCATGGCCCGACATTTTGGCTCGGGCCAAGCACAGCACGGCCCAACAGGAGTCAAGCCCGTGACGGCCCGGCCCGACCGCCGAGCCGTGCCTGGGCTTCCCCACCGGCACGATCGGGAAGGCACGGCACGATGGGCCGGCAGGCCAGGCCCGGCACACAAAGAATAGGGAGTAAAAATAGACATATTATGTCACGGTCCAAAGAATAGGGATGCAAAATAGACTTATTTTAGCAATATATATGTCAACCCAAAGAGGAGGGAGGGAAATATACCTATTTTAGCTATATATATGTGGAAAAAGTACACCGAAGGTCCCTCAACTTGTCATCGAATTACAAAATCATCCTCCAATCACAAAACCGGATACAACACATCCCCCAACTTACAAAACCAGTACAAATTAGGTTGCTTGTCAGTTTTGACTCTGGTTTTGTCCGACGTGGCAGCTGACTTAGCGTGGGGCCCACGTGGGTCCCACATGTCAGCCTCTTCTTCCTCTCCCCTCTTCTTCTTCTCTCTCTCCTCTTCTTTCCTCTCACCGGGCAGGGCAACCGGTGGGGGAGGCGGGCGGCTGGAAGAGGAGCTCGCGAGCAGAGAAGTGTTGACGGTCGTTATCGACCAGTTTCGACCGTCAATATTACCCATTGTATGAAGACTAGCTATGCTTGCAATGCCTAAATTCCAAATAAAATATCTACTTCCACTATATACTATGCTACTAACATGTATGCAAGAGAAGCACATATAAATAGAGGAGAATCGACAGAAAATAGACAAACAATCAATCAGATGCTGTAGAGGATCAGACTTATGGATAGATGGGCTAAGAACTCAGAAAAGATATGATCAATTAAGCCCAAAATTTCATGTTTTGGAATGTGGAGCAAACGAGGAGTCGGCCTGCCAAATATTGGGCCGTTTGGGCCAGATAATGGTTTAGCCGAACCCCCATCACAGCCGTTCAGGCTAGGGTTTGGCGTGGACACTCCGGATGAACTCCTGATGGCGGTTGCGGGGCATTTCCGACAATTCCCATGCTCTACAACCGTCATACCTACCTATTTAAGGAGCTCACCTCTTTCACTTTCAACACACACCTCAAGAAGAAGATCAAGAGCTCTCTCAAGTATTGTTTAGTAGTTCTAGTGCTAGTGGAGTAGGAAATAGAATAATCTTCATAGTCCTCGAGTCTTCAGGAAATTCCGGGTATGGCTTTAATAGCTTTCCTTTGTTCTTTTGTAAGACTTAATGAATTAATAGAATATTCTTCTTTATACAGATAGGTATAACTTGAGTACCGACCTTACTTTATACTTGAATCAATATAGTCGCGTAACTAGCTTTCCAGATAGGTGTATTGGTGTAGGTTTAGTATCCGATTATTCGGTCGCTCTATGTCGGTTGCAAGGATGTATAGTAGTATTTAGTAATGTAAGCGCGGTGCTTAGATTTTTAGATACCATTAATTGGGGTTATATATTGCGGATGAGAGGTGGGCCGCTGATGGTGACAGCTCAGTACAGGTATTCCTCCGCGCCGGTATATAATCCTAAGTTAATTCCCTGGGGAGGGTATTCCTAGCTCCGTATTTAGCCCCGGTTGTATGGTCATGACAGGCTGTCGTAAGGAATTCGGCAGTCAGGGTGGCTTCTCGAAACACGATACTGGGTATGGGGTATTGGTTGCATGACTGTATAATAGCAAGTAGAGACTAAATATGTATGTATACTAGAAGTATAGGAATGATACTTTTCTTATTCTTTCTCCACTTAGCTTAGACTATATTTTAGTGAGAGTAGTTCTTAGTTCTTTCTTCTGTGTGCCACCCTACCCTTTGAACTAAATTAACCCCTGCATAGACTTTGACATATACAAGTAATATATAAACTATTAGCATAGTACTCTCTTATCATATCTTCCCTTGGGATAAAATAAATACGATACTTTGGAATACTCCCGGGTGAAATGCTACAATGGTATATCCGTGCGCTGATCATATCTGTGACCATAATATACCAGGATTATTTCTAGTGCTATTACTGGGAATTATATTCCCAGCAGTGTTGCTAAGAAATACCAACAAGGAGACGCCGTGAGGCTGCAGCGGCAACGGCGGCTAGGGTTAGGAGAGGGTTTTGAGAGGGTAAGAGGTGGTGGGGGTGGGAGATGTGCGGAGGGATGACGGCGGCAGCTGCGACGATTCAGAAGGGAGGCACGGTCTCTGACGCCAAACACCACCTCCTTCACTCGCATAACCCCGCGCCCACAGCCGCTGGGAGCCACCGCCACCAACGACTCCGCGCCACTCGGCCTCTTCATCGTCGGCGGCTCCGGGCAGAGATAGGGCCGTCGCCGTCGTCGTGCTTCCCCCCACACCACCTTTACCGCCATCCAAGCTCTTCTCTTCCACGGCAGCGGCGCGAGCGCAAGATTCTCGGTGCTGCGGAGCTCTTCGACCCAGAGCGAGAGGCCGACGGAGCGGAGCGGCGGCAAGCGAGCGGCCAGAGCAAGCCGCGAGCGCGCTGGTGGGCAGGCGGAGTGGAGCGGGAGCAACGACGGGGCGAGTCAGCCGCCGGACTTTCTCCTCTCCCTCCTCAACCCGCCGACCTCCTCCCGACCCGCCGGCCTCCTCCTTCTCCAACGTCACCGCCATCACCACAGCTCGTTCGTATCCACGTTTGTCGTCGGGGCTGTTGCGCTCATTGCCGCACTGTTCACCGTCCCTCATGCGTCATTCGCCCAGCTCCTCCCCCGTCGCCAGCGGCAGCGTGGTAGGGCCGGCACGGGAGGCCGTGCGGTGCCACCCACCGCCTCGTCACCCGTCGCCGGCCGCTGGACTCCCGCCTGCCCCACCGGCCGGCTGCCCTGCCTACTGCCGAAGTGCGGAGCAAAGGGAGAGAAAAGAAGAGGAGAGAGGAAGAGAGGGGAGGGGAAGAAGGGGCTAACATGTGGGACTCGCGTGGGGACGCGTTGTATTCGGTTTTGTGGTTTAATGACAAGTTGAGGGACCTTCGGTGTACCTTTTCCTATATATGTCACAGCCCGAAAAGGAGGGAGGGAAATAGACTTATTTTAAAAGAAGGCATGATTGGCCACCCGTGCCTTTAGGCCGGGACGACACTGCCCGACAACCTGTGGGCCATGCCTAGGCCGGAGGTGCAGCCCATGGGCCAGCACGGCCCAGCACGAAGTGCCGACCGGGCCATTTGGCCCGATCGCTGGTGGGCGGTGCCTAGCCGTGTGTAGGCCGGGCCGTGCCGGGCGGACCTTATGGCCATCTATGTAAGCCCCATGTAAGCCCCCCTCTTCCCTCTCCCCATCTCCCCCTTCCTACCAAAACCCCATCCCAAACCCTAACTCTACTTCGCATGTCATCTACTAGAATTGGGGCGTAGCGAGCGCCGGGGACGAGAAAGAGCTCGCTAGCTTTGGAGGAGGAGCCAACGCATGAATATTGGCGCAATTCCAAACCATCCAAAATCTGCTAGATTTCATCCCCAAATTTCTTTCACGTACCGTTTAGCAAATCCAATCCCTTCTTTCTATATAGTTAAGACCCAAAGCTGATTTGTGGTTGAGCCACATCACATGTTAAACCTCAGCCATTCGATGTAATCTGGATGCTCGCAGCTGCCGCCGCCAGATGCAGTCGCTTCTCCTCCCTTCTCCTTCGCCCCCGCGCTCGCTTCTCCGCCCCGCACACGCTCGCTTCTCCTCCGCCCCCATGCGAGATGCGCGGCGCGTCTCCCCACCGCACCGATCCTCCCCCTAGCCCGTCTTCGTCCCCCACCGCATCGCCTCCCGCACCATACGGAGGCCGGAGTCATGCCCCCAGCGCAGCAGGTGGACCCTCCGCCCCATGGCCGCATCGCCTCCCCCCAGCGCTGCAGTCGCCCCTCCCGCTCCGCCCTGCGACGTCGCAACCTAGCACCGCAGGTGCCTCACACCCCTAGTAGCCGCCTCCCAGCCTCTTTGCCTCCTCGGCGTGTATGGAGAAAGGGAACCATCGTTGGGCGCACGCAGAAACGGAAACCATTCGATCCCCGAGTCCCATCTATTCATCTTCAGTTTTTTTAAACAGTACGTCACTTGCTTTATACTGGCCTTCTTTCCCGTCCTATTTATGTATGATGATATACACAACAGCTGAAGAAAAGTGGTACACAGCATCTGGATCAATCATACAAGAACAAACGTCTCTGTATCAATCTGCTCGGCCAGCAAGTAGTTTCTCCTCCATACAAGCACATCCCTGGATTGATCTGCTCTAGGTTGTCTTGCCGATCTCACATGTTCCAGCATAGGTTCTTTCCCCATTCAGCTAAATCTTTTTATAATACATAATTGTGTAGTCACATTAATTTCTTCGTGATTCAATTATCAATTTCCAACCGATTTCAGTATCCCAAATTAGTCCCTTCTTTTTTCCCTGTATAACAATATTTGCACTAACAGTTTAATTATTCCCTTCAATTTCTTCACAGTATTAACTACTTTGATTTCGTCTTGGGTTTATTACTGGATTAAGTAATCCACAACCATTTTACCCAGGTTGTTGAACTATTATGGGGAAATTTCTTCGACGGTAATACGTAACAATATAATCCTTTTTCCCCTAACTATACAATTTCTATTATTATGCTCCTTTGTTTTCCATATTTATTTGTCATATTGTGATTATTCTGGTTACCTTGCATCTATCAAGCACCTTTGTATTTTAAGGTTTTAGAATCTAATTATGTTACATGGAAAGTTTAGTAGTACACTTGCTGCACTGAATCCCTACAGATAATTCCTATCACTGAACAATGTTTAGTGAATCAATAATTCCTATCACTGAATGACAATTAGTGATTCAATGATTTTATATGTATCTTGCATACTTGGGGTACTAAATGATGAGATGAAATATAATTGCAGATAATTCTCAACTTATCAAAAGTTTGGTGATCCTTTAGTCAGCCCTGTAAGCATGATTCAGTGAAGCCATGGCTCAGATGGAGATTCTTTTTATCATGTGCAACACGATGATTCTTCAGGCTTTGGCAATTCTTTCAGTAACCATCAATGATGTAAGTGCCAGCTACAGTTTGTACAGATCCCAGTCTTCTTTGATTTGTTTACCAAATATTACCTGACCTGAGTTCACAATTTAAGTCATAATAGTATGATCTCAAAATTCTCAAATTAACTTAATAAGTTACTGTTTATTTTACCTCAGACTTACATTGATTCATATAACATGTTTATCTTCCTCATGTACTGAGAAACTGCATAATTTATCAACTTTTCATGAATCATATTTCCTCTTCTGAGATAGCATCATCTCTTTGTATCTTAGGTGAATCCTGTTTTTTTAGATATGATGATGATCTTCAAACTTCCATCTGTAGTACATACATACATACATACATATTTATTTATTTATTTTCAGTATTGTTCTTCTTGCCCCCAAAGATTTGAAAACTAGAGTTTGATCAATATATTCCTATTTTCTGTCAGGCACTATCGTGGTGTTTTACATGAGGGGGTCCCAAAGCACTCAAAGTGAAGCAATGCTATCAGTTTATTCCTTGCAAAAGTTGCTCCACTATCATCCAGAATTTCAGACTGCACTCGGTATTGCGTCAGTTTCCCTTCTTTGCTTACTTTTTTTTTATCTCACAAAGTGTACTTAGATTTTTAAATTCTATTTCAAAACAAATATCCCGCCGCAACGTGCGGGGTATCATCTAGTATAATAAACTTTGTAGTACAGACTCCTTCAACTCAGCAACACACAGCCCCACAAAAGTAATTAACGAGGCACGGCATATACACGACTCGATACACCCACATAGGCCATAGCTGGAGTAATTATTTCGTTTACTAGCAACAACAAATCTTTGCACTTACCCCTAACAGGACTAGGAATGCGACACAACAAATCAGTATTATCCACGGCGGCAGCTTGGTCGGGCCCGCTGGCTCGAACGTCAACTGCTCGCCGGCGATGTCGTAGATCATGTTGATGCCTGCCTGCAGCAGGCTGCCCAGTACCGACACACCCAGTGACGGCAGCATTGTCAGGCACTCCAGCCCGGTATCGTCGTCCTTGAGGAAGTAGTTCGCCACCGCGAGCTGCATCTCCGCGCCGGCGCCGTCGAACACGAGCTTCAACTGTGGCACCTTGACCTGCACCATGGACGCCGCCGCGTAGCAGAGGTCGAGGCCGAGCGCGGAGCCGTCAACGGGCTGCAGGTTGATCCGGCTCGCCACCGCCCGCCTCACGACGCGGTACGCGGCCTCCTCGAGGTACGTCACCGGGATGGTGGTGCTGAGAACAACCCCGCCGGAGCCGTTCGTCTTGAGGTCGAACACCCCCTCCGGAATGTCGCTCAGCTTCTTGCCGTCGACGTGTATGCCGGTGAGGTTGACGTAGTAGAGGTTAGGATGCATGGTGCTCGACAGGAGTGGCGTGGACCGGCTACTCTTTGTCTTTGGCACGGCGTCGTCGCCGAGCCTGACGATGCTGCCGTCGACGGACGACTTGGACTTCTTCTCCTTGGAGTTGGAGTCATGGGGCGCCCACAGCTGGTAGGAGAACCTGGAGAGCTGGAGCTGCGAGATGAGGGACAGTGGCCCCCTGCCGAGGCCGATGACGCCGGACGCGCCGGAGAAGTCCCCCCTTGTGGTGTCGCTGCAACCGAACACGACGCCGGGCACGCTCGTCGACCCAAACGTGAACGTGTCGGTGGCGAGGTTGCCCGACGTGTTCGCGACGGTGCCGTACGTCGAGACGTAGCCGTCGCAGCGCGCGCCGCCTGTCGCGTTGCCGTCGCCGCCACAAGTCTCCGGCCTGAGCACGCTCGGGCACAATTCGCTGGCGCAGGGCAGCAGCGAGAAGGTGGCAGACCTGTTCGGCCTGAAGGTGTCCGCCGAGGCCGTAGTGCGGGATTGCAAGGCGGAGGAGCACTGCGCCCACACGAGCTGGCTGGTGATGTGCACCAAGCCGGAGACGTTCTGCGGCGTCGGCGTGCCGATGGACATGTTGATCACGAGCAACGCGGCGGTGCCGGTGGCGGCCGCTCCGCCCAGCTGCTGTCCATCGCCACCGGCCGATGGCTTGTTCTGGATGACGTCGTACGCTTCCTGCTGCAACAGCGCTTTCAGGAAGCTGGTGACCACCCTCAGCACCCACGGGCGTGCCACGACCACGAAGCTTGAGAGCTTGGGGCTTAGGTGTACTGCTGCCGAGGTTACCATCGGCGGCGGTTGAAGGAGTTGCAGACTGATCAGGGAAGAAGCTGCTACGACTAGCATCGCTGACAGAGTGAGGCTACGCCCCATGCTTGATTGCGATGTACACTGGAATTGAAAGACTTGCTCGCTATCAACAGCTTTTGCTTATGTGTTAATCTGTCCGGGTGTCCAATTCCCTCCCTGGTTTTATAAGCCGCTGGGAACGGATTCGAAATGTTCAAATCTTGCTAGTCTTGACAAATACTCCCTCCGTCCCACAATATAAGGGATTTTGAGTTTTTCTTCTAACGTTTGACCACTCGTCTTATTCAATTTATTTTTGCAAATATAAAAAATAAAAAATTATGCTTAAAGTACCTTAGATAATAAAGTAAGTCACAAATAAAATAAATAATAATTTCAAAAAAAAATTGAATAAAACGAGTGGTCAAACGTTACAAGCAAAAACTCAAAATCCCTTATATTATGGGACGGAGGGAGTAATTAGTTACTGATATGACGTGGATGTCTATCCATCGTAGCTTAATGATACGAATAGAATCATATATCAACATGACAGTTTTTTTTAATTTTTTTAGAAAATCAACATAACAGTTTTAGTCTTAGGATTTGTTAAAAATATAACGTCACATTTTTCACTTAATTTTAGTCACTTGTTCCCTATGTGATTGCTCTCTCTTCTCCTATAGGTAATGTAACTATGTTTCTATCTCTCCTATTTCCTTTTTCAAAGGAGATAATAACTTTTTTTTTCCTACTTCTCTTATACATTGTGTACTAGAAGAATTATAACGTGAAAATTAATTACGGTGTATGTTTTAAAATTTATTTTGCAATCACTACTTAAAAAACCTACATAGGGACGGGTCATATAGGTGCCGGTTTGACAAAAAGGTACCTATAAGGCGGTTTCCGCCCACCAAATTAAAAACCAGTACCAATGATATCAAATAGGTGCTGGTTTTTTTGAGAGAAAGGGTAGAAAACTCACCAAAGACCCCCGACCAACGGTCCTCCGAACTCTATTAGAGCTGCCTTTTGATAAAAACCGGCACCTACTATAGCATAAGTTTCAGTTCTTATTATGAACCAGCACCAATGTGGTGGATGTGCTGTCACATGATGTAGGCGAGGAGACAAATAGTAGGTTCATAACAAAAATCCTCACCTATGTGACAAATATTCCCACCGTATATATTACTTCCACCTCTACCGGCTTTTCATGTAACTTCTTCATATAAAGTCAGATGAATATAAACTTTACATCAAATTTGTATAGCTCAACGAAATCTATAATTTCGTAGTTGATAACCTTTTGATTTAAGGTCATTTGGATAACCGAAAATGTGTTATATTGTCTTGGATCTATTTGCATAAGTGAATATTTAAAATTGGTAAATGATATATACAAAGGTTGTTGATCTGGATGAGATCTACAATTTTGTAGTTGGCAAAAATTTCATATGAGCTCATCTATGGTGTTAAATATGGATTATAAGTTTGGATACCAATAGTCTCAAAAGATTAGCATTTGTTTCCAAGACAAGTGTTTGTAGGTGAGATGGTAAGGAGGTTTTGGATGGAAAGAGATATTTCAAGTTTGAATCTTGCTTGAGGCATAATTATGAATATGGGTTAGAAAAAATCATGGGACTTGTGGGAAGTGAAGTGTGACAGTATAGTTGCCAAATAAAATACCAAATATTTTTTTCGGGTTTTTTTAGCACTACATAAATCGAAAAGGAATATGTTCACCTACCGTCCCTCAACTTTACACCGAGTTTGTTTGATATCCCCTATCCTCAATACCAGAAATCTTCACCCCTAAACTATACAAAACCAACCAATTTAGGTCCTATAGCAGTCTTGACACCTGATTTTGCTGAAGTGGCAATTTGACCCAATCCACTCGTGTTGACTAGATGCTGATGTGGCAAAAACAGAAATGGGCCCCACCTGTCATCCTCAGTCTCCACTTATCTCTTCCCCTACTCTCTCCCTCCTTGACAAGGTGATGGTGGCGACAGCCGTTGTAGCCGGGACAGCAAGGAGGTGCGCGTGGGGGGCGTCGGCTGGGGCCCGTGGAAACGACGAGCCAACGATGGTCGATGGCTTGGACCGTCGACTAGGTGGCGGGGTGGCGAGGAGGAAGCAATGGCTGGGGCGGCAAGGATGCAGCCTCAGCTTGGGGCGGTGAGGAGGCAGCCTCAGCTAGGGGCGGTGTGAAGGAGGCCTCGGCTGGGGGCGGCCAGCTTGTGGGGCAACGAGTCATCACCGGGCTCAAGGTGCTCGCCGGTGTCATCCTCTTGCCGCCCAGCAGCTCGCTCGCGATGCCGTGATGGACCTCGACGGAGCGCCAGACGAGAAGGTGGAGGGCGTCGACGGCCACGGCAGGGTGGGCACCAGCAGAGAGGAGGGACTGGGCGTTGTGGAGGAGGCATTCGGCGAGGACAATTTCTCTCTAGGGTAGTGGCTGACGAGCAACGACTGCGAGGAGAGGAGCGACGATGATCCCGATCTATGAGGTGGAGCCCCGCCTCCTCTTCATCCTCTTTACCCTGCTCGGCGCCATCAGCACGATCGACAACCATGGCAGCTTCGTCGACGACCAGCCGGCCACGGGACTCATCAAGGCCATCATCACGGGCATGGGCGCCCTCGCACAGTTCAACATCGTGACCAGCATCCTCGTCAGCGAGATATAGTCGCTCATCCTCTTCAACGTGCCTGCCATCATCGCCACGACAGTCGCCGGCCACCACTCCCCTCCCTCATCTCGCGCCGGCCGCCTCCCCCAACTCCACCTACCGACGAGAGCAAGAGGCCATGGTTGCCGCCGCGGAGCCCATCATCTCCAAGTCAGCGTCGGAGCTGGTCTCGCCGGCGGAGCCAAACCCGCGCGGCCGGCTGCCATTGTCGTAGCCCGTGCTGCGGCCCGCCTCTATCGCCACGTCGGTCGCCAGCTCTCCCCTCCCCACCTTCCATCGGCCACCTCTCCCACGCTCTCCGGCCGGCTATGTCGGAAGAAAAGAGAGAGATAATAGAATGGTTGTCATTTGGGCCCCACATACTTTTTTGTTTCTTTTGCTGACTAGGATGCCATGTCAGTGAAACCACACATATGTACTGCTATGGAACCTAAATTGCACGGTTTTATATTGTTTAGGGGTGAAGATTTATGGTATTGGGGTTTAGGGATATCAGACGAACTCGACATGAAGTTGAGGGACGACAGGTGAATTTATTCCAATTAAAAACAGGTACACCGCTATAGGTGTATGTTCTAAATTAGCACCGGCACCTATAGTGTCACATAGGTGCCAGTTCGACAACCGTCGCCAATAACTTCGGTCATTACTATCGACCAACAGGTGCCGGCCCCAAAACCGGTAACTATGCGGCCTTCCGAACCTCTACCTATGGGACTTCGTAAAATCTGTACGATTTTCCCGATCTAAATCGAGCAGGTTAGTAGTGAATTATGAAGTAAGTGTACGTAATCTAGAGCGTGAAAACAATTTGACTGCCCTTTTTTTTTTCAAAATGTGGCACCTTCTACATCGTTACTCCCTTTGTCCCAAAAAAAGCCAACCTCGTATTAGGATGTGACATCCTAGTACAATGAATTTGTATATAGAGTATGTCAAAATTCGTTGTACTTGTAAGATCAACGTGTGTTTTGATTCTTATTCTGTGATGAACAATTGGCATCTGTGATTATTGGTTTTGATATTTGGAGATTATCGTCGAAGTGGTTTTGGAGATAATCAATTTTCAGGTGATGATCGGATTCACTGTTATTTTATGTGACCGGTCTGACCAGGCGGAGGTTGCCGGTCAGACCGGCGCTATGTGTGCGGTCAGACCGGCTGGCCCGCGGTCTGACCGGCTGACTCTGTGTTGGTTTCGGTTTCGGGTGGTTTCTTTGGATATCTGTGATTGTTTCATGGTTATGGATTCTAGATGGATACTATACGTATGTAATACTGTTATTTGCTACTAATGAGTCAAGTTAGGGATAGCTTGGTCTCGGAATATAGTTTCTTTGTTTATTTCATGTGTAGGTGACTCGATGCATCGGGAGAGTATTTGCGGTGATGGACCGGGAGTCGGCTTGGGGATAGGACGACGTCCGTGGTGGTCAAAGATCATGCGGGATACTTAGGCTAGAGTTGATGCACGTGGTTGATGGAGATTCCATATGGCATACGATGGAGGTGTTGTGTGCGTATGGGATGCGGAGTCGAATTTGGAAGGAGTCCAAATTTGGTACGATTGGTTATGTTAAGTTTGTGTCTTGTACTAGAGGGTTTCCTAAGGTATTTAGGACTCTTAGTATGAGTTTGGTTCATGGCTTTAGGCTGCCTACCTCATGTATAAATAGAGGGGGAGCGTGAGGCTTCCCGGTATCGCTTTGTATCGCTTTTGTATAGCTTTTGAGAGCTAGTTTAGTTAGGGTTTCGAGTTTAATCAAGATTTTTGTAAGGAGTGATGTTGGTGCACTTTGTAAACACAGAGAGAAGCAATAAAGTTGTCATCTACTTT
>CM020183.1:9158099-9180817 GCA_009805545.1 Oryza longistaminata
TCCGCTCGGTCAGACCGGCAGATCAATCTCGGTCAGACCGACTTCCGTCGATTTCGAGGGTAACTTTTATTTCCGCTAAAAGTTTTCGGTTTTTGGGTATACCAACCATTTACCCCCCCTCTGGTTGACTTAGTTCTTGTGATTCGATCCTACGGTACTAAGATGTGTCACATCGTAGTACGAGATTGGTTTCTTTTGGGACGGTGGGAGTACATGCTAATAGTGGTTTCCAGGGCAATTTTAACCATATTACCTTGGCACTTACCACTCTATTATATTTTGATTATGGTTAATTAGAGAACCCATAAACAAATTGAAAAAAAGTAATAAAATAAAATAGCGTGAAACATTACAAGAACATTTTAATTTGTTTGGTACTAGTACTTGTGTTGAACCAAATGTTAAACAGTTTTTTCAATTTTCTATTGTAATTACCGACCAAATTAAAAAAAATATGAAAGTACATATTTTTTGTACTAGCTACTTGTATTGTTTATTACCAGTACATATTTTTTTCAGGAAGAATCTATGGAATTATATTAGTTTTTCGAACTTAGATTTTTTAGAGGATTTCTCCACTACAAAATAATTAATATGATATACCAACATGATATTTTTAAAATTGCCATGAACCGATAGTTATATAGGAAAACCACGTTGAACCGATAGTAATATAGCCAAATTTAGGGTTAGACACGATTGCTAAGAATGGGATTAGGTAGAATTAATTGAGAAATTTGTTATTGGATGAGAGATATAAGTAGATGGGGAAATTGAATGGTGCAGGATTGTGTTGGTGGAGAAGTTATTATATTTTAGGAAAAAAAAGTTGTTAATTTGTGATGGAGAGAGTAGGCTTTAAATATTGAAGTCCAATCGACACATATATACCAAAGTCACACTAACTAAACTGTGTCATCCACTACTCATTCTTTTCTTTGTCCTTAGGGCAACAACAATATTTATGACTTTGGTGAAAATATTATGGATCCTACCATACCCTATGGTCACTATGGTCACTGTGCACTGTCACAATGTTTTAGACAAAAACGAATGCTAAGATTAGTCCCACCATACCATAGAGCTATTCTCACTCTCTCTAGTGTGCATGTGTGTTTTATCTTATTATTTTATTTCTTAAGACTGAGACATAAGCTTAGGGTCATTTTTAAGTATTTAATGCCTTATGGCTAATGCTCACAATGTATATGACAATTATAAGATCTTATGGCTCATTCTTATGACACATTGTGAATGCCGTTATAATTAAGCCGCATCTAGAATATTAATTTCCAAACTTAATCTTAAAATATGTCATATTTTTTCATCGTTTTGTTCTAAGAATAGAAATATAATAACCCTACCTTATTTTTTTTCCATTGTCTCATTTATTTTCCAATGACTTATTATTAGCTGAAACAACCAGTATGAAAATATCTTGAATCTAGTGGGCTAAGTTGACGTTGGACCCAGCTTAATTGCAATTAGGCATATACATACTTGCCAGCCAGGTACCTAGCTTGCACAGCAAATTCTAACAAAAGAAAAGAATGGCACGAGAACTTTTTGTTATGCTTTGTTGTTCTGTTGTCAAGTAAAATATGTTTGACTCAATTCAAGTCTTGCGTCATGATAACTTGAAAATGGTAATGTGCATATAGAGAAGGTGCAGTGACTACTTCCATTTTTTTTTACAAAAAAATAAGGACGTTTGACAAAGCTTTTATATGCAAATAGGGGGGAAAAAGGATCGTTCTTGAGGACCGCACGAATGCGGTGGTACATGCCAAATCTGCGTGCGTCTGCAGCTTGAACATGGTTTGCAGATGTGGTTGCACGCACATTCTTGGCAGGAAGTCGAGAAGGTTTTTAAGAAATTATATTATGTTACTCGTAAAATAGTTACCATTTGGGAGAAATTCCAATATCACACTACACATGTTCGACAGACTATTTCTATAATTTTCTAATAAAATATTATTATTTCTAATATAACTAGGAATGTAGCCCGTGCATACGCGCGGGAATGTTATTTAATGTTGTTTGAATTTTTAATTTATTACGAATGTTTATATGTGGATGATATTTTTAAAATATTTTTTGGCTCTATTTTAAAGGTGTGTTTGTTAATAACTGGTATGGGCATACTACTTGAAACTGCATATCCTCAATTTTATTAGAAAAAATGTGTCACAATAAATAATGTAGTTGGTTCACAGCTATTTGTATTATGTGTGATTCTATTTTTTAAAATTTGGATTCAAAATAGGACTTGTATAAAATAAAACAAAAGAAACAAAATGTCCAAAGGAAGTAAAGTGGACCAATTAAGGAAAATCAAGTGCTTAGATGCTAATGGCCTTATCTCTATCCTATGTCGTGGAATTATAAGTTTCTCCACATCTTGCTCCTAGACTACCACGTGGAAATACCTAATCTCACCATCGATTTTCACTTAAATCGGTAGACGTGATAATTTAGATCATTAGATTAGATTAGTTGTATTTATTTAAAAAGAAACTAATACTTTACTGTTGACCGGAATAAGAAAAAAATATAAGTACGTACGTACTACTAACAAAAATCAAGCTTTCAAGCTTACATATTGTTCATTGGAAGAAAAAAGAACCGACGCACGGATTTACTATAAAAAATAATAAAGCCAAAAAAACATAAGTACTTAGTACCATTGAAAAAATACTATAAATATCACCGTCGATTTTCACATAAATTAGTGAACCCGGTATTTTAGACCATTATTAGATTACATGAATTTTATTTTAAAAACTAATACCTTATTACTCTGTGTACGTATATGGGAGACTATATAACTGCAGGCTAGAAAAAGACAAAAAAAAGTCGTACCTATGTATGTACGAGTGGGAAAAAGAAATGAAGCTTACCTATACTATCCATTGGAAGAAAGAAAAATCGCATGGACTTACTATAAAAAAATAGAACAAAAAAATGTATTTCATTGGAAAAATATCGATGTCTTTTGAAATAGTATTTTCTACCATTTAGAGATAAATATATTTCTCATGTATTCGTATATAAGATAATTTTTTTATTTTTAAATAATAAATCTAATATTATGGTGTAAAATAAAACAACTAAATCGTGTTGTTTCTATTTTTACGTATGTATATTTAAATTAGCGTTGTATATTCATGATATTTGGCACCCTAAAATATGATATGAAATAAAAACATTATTTTTTATATATATCAGACTCATATATTAAGATGGAACGTTTAAAGATATTTTGTATATTTCATATTTAAAATATAAATCTAGTGTAACTTCGTATATTTACATAAATTTATAGAGTAATATATTTATCTCTAAATGGTAGAAAATACTATTTCAAAAGACATCGATATTTTTCCAATGAAATACATTTTTTTGTTTTATTTTTTTATAGTAAGTCCATGCGTAGATTTTTCTTTCTTCCAATGGATAGTATAGGTAAGCTTCATTTCTTTTTCCCACTCGTACATACATAGGTACGACTTTTTTTTGTGTTTTTCTAGCCTGCAATTATATAGTCTCCCATATACGTACACAGAATAATAAGGTATTAGTTTTTAAAATAAAATTCATGTAATCTAATAATGGTCTAAAATACCGGGTTCACTAATTTATGTAAAAATCGACGGTGATATTTATAGTATTTTTTCAATGGTACTAAGTACTTATGTTTTTTTGGCTTTATTATTTTTTATAGTAAATCCGTGCGTCGGTTCTTTTTTCTTCCAATGAACAATATGTAAGCTTGAAAGCTTCATTTTTGTTAGTAGTACGTACGTACTTATATTTTTTTCTTATTCCGGTCAACAGTAAAGTATTAGTTTCTTTTTAAATAAATACAACTAATCTAATCTAATGATCTAAATTATCACGTCTACCGATTTAAGTGAAAATCGATGGTGAGATTAGGTATTTCCACGTGGTAGTCTAGGAGCAAGATGTGGAGAAACTTATAATTCCACGACATAGGATAGAGATAATTAAGGTCATTAGCATCTAAGCACTTGATTTTTCTTAATTGGTCCACTTTACTTCCTTTGGACATTTTGTTTCTTTTGTTTTATTTTATACAAGTCCTATTTTGAATCCAAATTTTAAAAGATGATAAATAGTGACAGAGCATTCCACCTCATGAGTCAACTTTTTGTGAGAACAAATTGAAATGCCTTTTTTTTTATAAGTAGCTAAGACTAATACAGGTTCATATTTTTTTTAGTATTAATCAAAAGATTGGATGGGGCATAAGGTATGCTAACCGGATCGGATTGTAGAGTCCATTTCGGTTGCACGGGTGGGGAGCGTACGTAGGCACGGGTGGGGAGGAACACGTACGTACGTGTAGGCACGTGTGGGGCCAGCCAGGAGGGGTGGGTGAAGGGAGTTTAGTTTTTTTTAAGGATTTTTTCTGATTTATTAGAGTGTCAATACAACTAATCTAATCTAATGGTCTAAATTATCGGGTCCACCGATTTAAGTGAAAATCGACGGTGAGATTAAGTATTACCACGTGGCGGTCTAGGAGCGTTTGTAGGAGTGCCATGTTGCGGCTTAAGAACGTTTGTAGGAAGTTTAATGGACTTTTAGTATATAATAATAGATAGATAGATAGATTCAGAAGTCAATCAACCAACCGCCAGTGATCATATACAGAGATTCTGCCTAAGAATATGAATGTACTATCCCATGTTGTTTATTATAGATTACTAGCCATTTTGCTGGTATAGTGATACCAGGGCCATACATGAATTAGGGTTTTATTTTTTTTGATAAACTTTGGTGATGAGGTTCAGATATCTTCATGTTACTGTATTGAAGCTGCAATCATTTCTAAATTTTCGGATCTCCATTCTTTTTCTCACGATAGCAGTTTGGACTGTATACATGTCATTTTGCTGGTTTCTTTTGCTTTAAGGGAATCAGGGCAGGACAGAAGGAACACTATGACCATGTCCCCCATGTACGCATCAAGCTCCCAAGTGATAATCTGAATGCCTGCTCAGATCCTAGGCGCCGGCGGAATCAACCTTGACCCATCAATGATGGTCATCCCTCATTGACGATCACATGGTCCATAGAGACCATGGTGTCTGATTTTTTACGGTTTAAGCTTTGTCTCCACTTTTTCTTTCTCAGCATTTGCTTCTGATGGTTTATACTTTAGAGTTCGGTATTGGATGTTCATACTCTAGATGAATTGGGCATGTACTTGAAATTTTGCACATTTGGTACTGAATCTGCACTCGAAGTGGGTTTCCTAATTTGGTTAGGTACATTGAATAAGCTAGATTCGCATTTTGTACAATTGAATATGGTTTGTCTATTTGCGTAGCTTCAAATGAATGATGTTTAATGCTATTCTATTTGTAAATTTACAGAGCAATATATTTGATTGAATTAATTTTAGCCTTTTCGTGCATTGCACGTGCATGATTACTAGTTATAGATTAAGGTTAAGAAAAAGAGATTTATTCTGATAATAACAAAAGATACTATAATGTCACTTATTAAGCAAGATAATAGATGCGATAAGATGAGATAGCAGTTGAAAGTCGAGGTAATTGATGGGATAAGTATTAGTATATTAATTATATATTTGGAAGAAAATTTAATTGATGGGATAAGTACTAGTATATTACATACTTATGTTGTTTGATAAGTAATTTCGTTCGGAGTAAAAAGGATTATTCGAAACTGTGGTGGTTCACAGATTCATCCGAAAGATATAAGGTCGCCTATCGAATTCTCGGAGGCCATTGGCTGATTCTGGCCAATTCAGAGCTTCAGATCAATTAAGCGGTCATGCATGTTTCCTCCTACTCTTACGTCCCAAAATACTTATCAACCGAGGTCAGCAACTGAGCAACATGATTCAAGCCTTGCGGGACCTAGGCAAGGCTCCATGCAGTCGCAAGGTGATTCTTCTGTAGGAGACGAGGGGTTGTTCAGCTAGCAAGACAACTGCAGGTCAAGAAGGGACCTCTCATAGTATTCTTATGTACACCACTAAACACAAAAGCCTTAGAAACATATATTCATAGCCGGTATTGGTGATCAGCCTTGGATGATGTCATGCTTAGGGTGTGTTTGCAACCCCTTTTTCCCAACCCATCTCCCTCGTTTTCCGTGTGCACGCTTTTCAAACTGCTAAACGGTGCGTTTTTTGTAAAAAATTTCTATACGAAAGTTGCTTAAAAAAATCAAATTAATCTATTTTTGAAAAAAAAAATAGCAAATACTTAATTAATCACGTGCTAATGAACCGCTCCGTTTTCCGTGTTTACTGTTCCGGATGGGAACCAGAAGCAGCGAACACACCCACTTGTTTCGGCTCACAAGTTTGCCGAAAAGGCAAGAAGGCATGTGCTCGTAACCAAAATTTGCACTAGGATCAAATTATAACAAGTTTGAGCCAACTTTGTAAACTACTCGAACTTTAGCCCGAAGGCCGGTCTGACCGCCGTTTTATGGCTGGTTCGACCGGACAATACACTACAGTCATAACGCAGGTGTCCGAGTGAAGAGATCTTCAGCACATAATTCGAGTCCAATTCAAGTATTTCTTGTTTTTTCTTGTTTTAGATCGGGGATTTCTCGAAACTGACCCTCATGCAGTTGTTTCTTCGCATATTTGTCATCTTAAACAACATCGATGAACTAGTATAACCGGTTAAGTTCATTGGACCGTCGGCTAACCCAATCATGTGAAGCTGAGATATATATATAAATAAAGTTAATCTACTCATGTAACACATAACTAATGGGAAACTGTTTTAACAGCTCGAGTGGATGTCCAACCGCTTATTGCATGTCATCTAAATGGTTATAAAAAATTTTTAAAAAATATGAACAAGATATATCAATATGTAATATATCACTCCATAAACATGCAAGTTAAAATTTAACTTCTACAAATTGTAACAAAAATGACAAACAAGACTCAAATTAATATAGGTATATTTACAGTTAAATTTGTTATTTTTGTTATAATTTACGGAAGTTAAATTTGAACTTGCATGTTTGTGGAGTGATATATTACATATTGATCTATCTTCTCAATTTTTTTTGAAAATTTTTCATAACCATTTAGTTGACATGCAATAAATGGGTGGACGTCTACTGGAGCTATTAGAATCTATCTCCTATAACTAATATACTAGTATATGAACTATGAACACTAATAAGTAAAGAAGATAATTCTTTTACTTTTATTGTAACTATAGTTATACAAAGTACTAAGGACATATCGGAATCTCGAGAAAACTCTAATTCAAACGTGCGGACTTTCTACTCACTCCAGTTACTCCACCCCACACGCACTTATACATAAACGTGTAAATATATGCCCCCACGTCAACAAAGAAAGATGAAGAGAACTGGAATAAGTTGGTTAGAACAGCAGCACAGATGCAACGACAGGCACCAGTAGCATAGTGAGCGACACGGCCACCAAGCGAGCAGCCCCCGCCGGCTCGAACGTCAGCCGCTCGCCGTCGACGTCGTAGATCATGTTGGTGCCCGCCTGCAGCAGGCTGCCCAGCACCGAGCCACCCACCGACGGCAGCATTGTCAGGCACTCCAGCCCCGTGTCGTCGTCCTTGAAGAAGTAGTTCGCCACGGCGAGCTCCATCTCCGCGCCGGCGCCGTCGAACACCAGCGTCAGCTTCGACACCTTCACTTTCGTCATGAGCGCCGCCGCGTAACACAGGTCGAGGCCCAGCGCCGCCTTGCCGTCCACGGGCTGCAGGCTGATCCCGCTGGCCAGCGCCTGCCGCACGACGCGGTACGCGGCCACCTCGAGGTATGTCACCGGGACGGTCGTGCTGAGGAACACCCCGCCGGAGCCGTTCGCCTTAAGGTCGAACGTCCCCGCCGGGATGGCGCTCAGCCTGTTGCCGTCGACGAGTATGCCGGTGAGGTTCACGTAGTAGAGGTTAGGGTGCAGGCTGCTCGACAGGAGCGGCGTGGACCGGGCACGCTTTGTCTTCGCCACGGCGTCGTCGCCGAACCTGATGATGCTGCCGTCGACGGACGACTTGGACTTCTTCTTGGAGTCCGAATCATGGGGCGCCCACAGCTGGTAGGAAAACCTGGAGATCTGGAGCTGCGAGATGAGGGACAATGGACCCCTGCCGAGGCCGATGACGCCGTTCGCGCCGGAGAAGTCGCCGTTGGTCTCATCGCTGCAGCCGAACACGACGCCGGGCACGCGCGTCGAGCCGAACGTGAACGTGTCGGTGGCGAGGTACCCGGACGTGTTGACGACTGGGCCGTACGTCGCGATGTACCCGTCGCAGTCGCCCGTCGTGGCGTCGCCGGCGCCGCATGTCTCCCTGAGCACGGTCAGGCACATCTCGCTCTCGCACGGGAGCGGCGAGAAGGTGGCGGACTTGTTCGGGCGGAAGGTGTCCGTCGGCGGCGCGGTGGCACAGGCGGCGCGGGTGGCGCATGCGGAGCACTGCGCCCACACGAGCTGGCTGGTGATATGCACCAGGCCGGAGACGTTCTGCGGCGTCGGCGTGCCGATGGACATGTCGATGACGAGCAAGGCGGCGGTGCCGGTGGCCGCCGCTCCGCCAAGCTGCTGTCCGGCGCCGTCGCCGCCCGATGGCTTGTTCTGGACGACGTTGTACGCCTCTTGCTGCAACATGTCCTTGAGGAAGCTGGTGACCAAACTACGCACCCAGGGGCGCGCCATGGCGACGAAGCCGGAGAGCTTGGGGCTTGGGCGGACGGCCGACAAGAGCAGCGGCGGGTGGAGGAGATGGACGCTGAGGAGCGAAACAGCTGCTACTAGCATCGCCGACAGTGCGAGGCTACGGACCATGATTGATTAATTGTGAGTATAGTGCGCAGCACTAGCAAATCAAGATCATCAGCTAACTTTACAATGGATTTAGGGCCGGCATAGCAGTATATATATGTTCCATCGTCACATTTTTATGTCTGCTGACTTTGCAAATTTTGACCGAGAGTTTGGTAATTAATTATCTGAATGCATGTGGCAGATTAATTATAAGATTAGAATCGATCGTATACTAATTTTGAAGTAATTTTGTAAAGCTTTTTTGTTTTCATGTAATCTAGATGAGAAAGAAAAAAAAAAGGAAGAAGCAAGGTAAGCTTTACGTACGGACGTAGTTACGTACCTACTGGTACACGAATCGATTTGGTTTTGTTTTGATTAAGAGATCAATTGGTTTGGTAATTTATCAAGATAGATTAAATGGTTTAAAATAATATATTAACCTATTAATTAAATAAAAACCGACGGTTAGATGTTTTTTTCAGACTTTTTATGATTTATCAAAGCGTCACGTGGCGATCTACTAGCGTTTGTTGGAGTATCACACGGCGGTTTAGGAGTGTTTGTACAAGTTTAATAGAATTTTAGTATATAATGCATCATTGGAGTATCACATGGCGGTTTAGGAGTGTTTGTGCAAGTTTAATAGAATTTTAGTACATAATGCATAAATGATGCATGTCATAAATTTGAGTTAATGGTCAGACAGATTTTTCGCAAATTCGGATGGAGGTTCACAAATAGAATTCAATAAATGTGGGTCTTTAATATTGGGTTGGTGCTTATTAGTTTGTGGTGCTTTATTTAAATTGGTGTGTTTTTTTGGTCTCATTAGACTGTGAACGCTTTTGAGTGATTTATTGTAATTATTGGCTGTAGCTCGTTGACCAAATGCCAGAAGTTTGTTACATTATCGACAAAAATAGATAATTAATATTAAAGGTGTTTGTTATATCTTTTCGAATACACACTACTAGAAAAATCATTTTTCATAGCATTATCCTTTTAGTTTCACTTGCGGGTTTGATGAAAATGCGCTTGTGAAAATAATTAAGAGGGATTCCGGTTACCAACCACTAGTGAAAATCCATTTTCGCTGGTGGTCACTTAGGAGGTCTGCTCGCAAAAATATATGTCTTTTTATAAGCGGACCTCTTAAGTGGCCGCCAGCGATAATCGATTTTCACTGGCAGCCACTAAAGATAACTACCTTGAAAAATCAACCGCTACGTTAAAAAATCCACCCAACCCACCCAACACGTGCGCACACAAGGCTCAGATCCACTCTTCTCCTCCTCCTCCTCCTCCTCCTCTCTTCTATCCTCCAGATCACCTCTTTCCTCCTCCTCCCTCCCCACTGATGGCGCAGTCCTCTCCTCCTCCCTCTCCACCTCTCGATCGACGGCGCATCCCTCTTCTCCTCCCTCTCCATCGACGGCGCATGCGACGGCGGCGCCTCCAGCGGGGACAATGGGACGTGTGGCTACGGTGACCAAGCTCGGCGGCAGGGACGATGCGGGCGACAGATCCGGCGATGGGGACTCCCGTGGGTAGTGGATCCGACGGTGGGCACCGAGCTCGATGGCGTAGACAGCGCGGGCGATGGATTCAGTGGCGCGGACTAACGCGAGCGACGGACCGGCGGTGGGAACTCCTGTGAGCAACGGATCTAGCGGCAGGGACCGAGCTCGGCGGCGACGATGGTGGCTGGGCTCCGCGACAATAACGGCGTGGGCGGTGACGTAGACTTGCGCAAGGTGTGGATGAGGGTGGGGACTCCCACGGGCGACAGCTCCGGTGGGGACCTACAGGCTGCGGCGGTGACAAGCGGTGGCTGGGCTCCGTGGTGGCATGGTAGGCATCGTGCCGGCGGACGGTGCTTGTGGCCATGGCAGCTGGCGGCGGCGATTTTCAAATTTTCACTGGTGGCCCTCATAAGCAGGTGCCAACAAAGACTATTTTCGCTGGCGGCTCTCTTAGGCGGTTTTTTCGCCGCCAGCGAAGATGGTACATTTTGACTATCTTTTACATACTTTCTGGCGAACCGCCAATGAAAACATGTTTTGGCCGCCGAAAAAAACTGTTTTTTACTAGTGACAACATATTATAATGAAATAAAAAATTAATAAGAATACAACATATTATAATAAATTAATACGACGGTGAGAATGATACGTACCCAAAAGCGGTTTGTGGCATTTTACAAATACAACAGATTATAATAAATTAATACCACGGTCAAAATTATGCGTGCCCAAAAGGCCGATGTGCGTACTTATAGCATGGCCAATAGTTTCCTCATGCACTATTCTCAAGGGGTGAGTTTTGTTGGAAAAAAAAAATTCAACAGCACAACTAAATGGAAACTCCTAATGGGCGATTGATTGATCGCCAGGGGCCGCCGGGGCGAACGGATCGGGTCTCCCTCTCTCCTCCACGTGGTTTCTTTTTTTGCACTGCATTACTTTCCTATTTTAGTAAATTTATGCATCTAAAGTTTGTACACCTCAAGTTTACACGTATAAAGTTTAGAAACCTAAAGTTTATAAGTCAAAAGTTTATATATCCGATTCAAATTTGAATTTGAATTCAAATATTTTTTATATATAGTATTTCTATACATCTAAAGTTTATAGACCCAAAGTTTATAAGTCAAAAGTTTACATACCCGATTCAAATTTGAATTTGAATTATATCCGATTCAAATTTGAATTTGAATTCAAATATTTTTTATATATAGTATTTCTATACATCTAAAGTTTATACACCTAAAGTTTATAGACCCAAAATTTATAAGTCAAAAAGTTTACATACCCGATTCAAATTTGAATTTGAATTCAAATATTTTTTATATATAGTATTTCTATACATCTAAAGTTTATACACCTAAAGTTTATAGACCCAACAAATATTTTTTATATATAAAATTTCTATACATAAATTTTTCCAACTTTGTTTTTTTATTTTTTTTAAATTTATAGTATAGTAGGAAGAGAAGAAGAGGAGAAGGAAGGGAGGAGAGGTGTGGACAGGGGGCATGGGGCCAAGCGATCGATCGCCCGCCCATTAGCCACACCCCAACTAAATTACTCTAAAAATTCTTTTGTTCAATCATGTATATATTGTTCTTCACTTGATCAAGGGGTGAACTCCCGTCCCCAATCCTTCGATCGTCTCTACTTCGCTAAGTTGGATATGTGGCCCACTTCTTTATTTCAGGGGTTCAAATTTAAACTGTCTATTGAAAAAAAATGGTATATTTTTAGTTATTTATTTTATTTTTTAGAGAAGGGTATTTTTTACGCGTGTTCATGTAGATATATACGGCATTGAAATAGGGAACTTAGTCCCGCAAACAATCCAATCTCTAATTAATATCCGCTCTTATGAAGATTTGAACTCAAAACCTTGGTACTACTTAGATCACTGCAACCAATAAGCTACGTGCCCTTTCGTATATTCAAAAGAGATACGTAAACTCAAAAAGAGAGTTAGGGGATAATTTTTTTTTATGTCTCGGCAATGCCCTAAGTAGTTTTTGTCCGGGGTTGCACTTTCTCCATTGGCAGCAAGTCAACTCATTCAGCGGCCGTTGGAGATTCCTGTGAAAAACATGTCTTTGCTGCCTGATTCTGTCTAATTCTGGAGGTTTAGAGCAGTTTCACTTGCAAACTTTGCATCAAAGATCAAAGAGTTTATTCGATGTGTATATATATATACACGGTATTGAGCCGGGTACGTATTGTATTTTTACGTTTTCTGAAAGAAATTTCTAATGTCCTATGAAGATTATTTTTTCCCTCACTAGCATCGATTATAAGGTTATAGCAGCAAGCATACTATTCTTGATACTTGTCATTTACGTGATTTTAACTATTTTAATCGCCATCACAGGCTGCATTGTTTTCTACTTCCTATTGACTAATTAGACCACGCATCGTAGAAATAGCTTCAGTTCGATAATGCAATAAAATAGGGCAGCACACAGTTTGCCCAGCTATACATACGTTTCCTTCCGAGTACGAGCGGAATTAATAACACACTGGATGTACTTTAAGAGAAATTGTTTGAAGATAAATATACGCACACAATTTTAATGTGCCCACGGTTTAAAAGTTTGACAGAAGAATTGTCAGCTAAAATTGCAGTACTGGCGAGAAGAGGGGACCAACCTTTGGACGTGCGTCTGTATGTACTGTTCTATTTGTTCTAAAATATAAAAACCAGTAGAATTTAATTCTTATTTCAAAATATAAGATTTTATAGCATAATTTACAGTACTACTTGTCCAATCCACCATGTCTCATTTAAAATTATTTTCTTCTTTACTCCAGCAACTATGTCACATCATGATTAAAAAAAACTTTCTAAAAGAAATAATTAAAAGCATAAAAGAAATATCGAACAGTAAAATATGGAAAAAAAAATTAACTGAGGTTTGGAGTATTTTTTCTAAATTCTCATTGCTCTCAACTGCCTCCTCAATTTTACTGAAATTTTAAGAGAACTTTATAAATAAATAATTCTAATGCATCACAAGTTAATTTTACAAATTATTAAAATGAAAAACCTAAAAATAATCATCACTCCTTGTCGGCCACTTCTGGGCCAAAGTCCCTTGTGTTCATCGGCCCGCGGCTGAACTCCTCTCCCCTCTCTCTTCTGGACCACCTTCTCTCTCCCCCGGGATGCAGCCTCCTTGGCCCATCTTCTGCTACCTCCTTTCCCTCCTCATGGCCCATGCGCTCGTCTCCCTTGCTCGGCCCAGGTGGAGGCCGAGGCGGCGAGGCCTCCCTCTCCATCCCGCACATGGGAGTGGCCCAGACGGCACAGGATGCGGGTGTTGTCGTCTTCTTCACCGGGCAAGCCATTCCTATGGATGCAAGCGGACCAACCCGCAAATCTATTTATGTGTCAAATAATTGGAAACCCACGGGTATTCGAGTCATGGTCCGACTTGCTGCACCTAAAGATACAAGTGGGTTCATCCATAAGTTCATTTAGTGGTCCCATTTATAGGTAACCCACAGGTTAATCCGCGGGTTACCCAATAATTTTACCTATAAACGGGTTCGCGGGTTGGCCCAGTTGCATCCCTAGCCCTCCTTCTCCTGCTTCACTAACCCGAGCGCCGCCATTAACTGGAAAAATCGGTTTTATCCTCGATGTGCATCAATTTCCCCACGAATTATCCTTCGATTGGTGCTTTAGTTGTCTTATTATTCGGCCAAATTTTCACCTCTAGCGACCAACCACCATTCATGGCCGGCCGATCTCCTCCTGGTTGTGACCTTCCTTCTCCATCCTATAAAGAGGTAGCAACCTACGCACTTGCGTTGGTCGTCCGAAAGTTGCCGCCGTCCCGAGCTCGTGGCAATCAAAACCTCGTCGCTGGTCCCTCTGTCATTGCTTTGGTCATCATGTTCGTGGTGAGGATCTGCTTTCCGGTCTCTTCCTCCCGTTGTCCTCACCTTGCGCTGCCATGCTGCCATGCATGCATTGCCTCCCTCCCGTGTACATCCATGTGTTCGCGTATGTGGCTGCTTGCCGTTTGTGTAGCTCCCTAATATGAGATCCACTCATCAGTCTCTTCCCCAAGGACATGTGTATTCTAGCCTACTTTTCCCGTGGACCGTGTCAACGAACCTGGTCCACAGTGAACTAGCCATTTGATCCTGGGCCCCTGTTGTCAGTCGCTCGATCCTTTCTCTCATCAAACGCTGTTGCACATAGATAATTAATTATACCGTGGAAAAGTAATCCAACAAGACGGAAATATCCACATAAACTATATATATCTTCGAATGACTGTATCTCGACAATACGAACTCCAAATTGACATGTTCAAGTTGCCTAGTTCTTGTTTTAACTTAATAGAATCCGTGTTTTTAGTTTTTATGTACAGTTATCGTTTCTTTCATGAAATTGCAGCCTTGTTTTGTTTGTTCATATAGTTGTCATTTCGGAGGTTCCCGTAGTTTAGGTCCAGTCCATCGAAAAAGTCATGGAAACCGTGTCGTTAAGCAAGGAAAGCCATAACATACCTTGAGCACATTGAATCCTTGTATTGCAAAAAACTATATTGTTTTATATTATTTCTTTTGATTTACTAAATTTACCGTGTTATAACTGTTTTATATAGGCTTCCCTATATTTCCTTATTATGGCCTTATGTGAATATATTATAATTACCTTTGATAACTCTACATAAAAAAATCCTGTAGTTGTTTTCTAGTGATTTAGATTTGGTGCTTGCAAAAAACATTAGGAATATACTTTGCCATGGTTAATTAGAAAAACGTAGGTTTAGGTTTTAGGTTTTAGGTTTGAGGGAAACAAGGGAGCACCTCTTCTTCTTCTGCTCCTTTAGTGCTCAGTGCTGGGCTGTTTTAGGTTGGAACTGGAATGATAATCTCAAATTTCATGGAATGATCCAGAATCAGAGTAATGTCTTCTCCAGTCCCTGTTTCATGGAGCTCCTTCTTCTGGCGGCCTGGAATATTTGGAAGGAGCGAAACAATCTGATTTTCAATGGAGTTCAGCCGAGTGTAGCCTCTTGGAGAAGAAATCTTAAGTCAGATTTGGGTCTACATTTACTTAGACTCAAGGAGCCTCATCGCCCTTTGGTTCCATCATGGATTGACTTTCTGTAACATTCCTTTTCCTTTTCTTTTGCTGTTTTCCTTTTTTGTTTTTTTTTGTTTCTCTTGTAATTATCCTTGTTTTAATATAATCTTACCGTGGAGGCCTCCTCCACTGTGTTTTCTTAAAAAAAAAACGTAGTTGCTTTCTAGTGATTTAGATTTTGGGAATGACACTGTATTATTGATTAATGATGGATTTGAGGCTTGTTAGCCTGGACATGTTGAACTCCCCTTCAAAATCATTAAGCTTATTTCCCATTGGACTCGAGGGGTTGAGGTGCTTGGTTTTGTTAGTTGCACCACGATTATCACAAGGACAAGTTTTCGGGCCTCCACTGTAAAACATATACTCCCTTTATCCCAGAATATAAGAAATTTTAGAGTTGGACACGGTTATTAAGAAAGTAGGTAGAAATGCATGGTGAAGGGTCGTGAGATGAGTAGTGGAGGTAGGCGGGAAAAGTGAATGGTGGAGGACTGTAATTGGTTTTGAAGGGAATATTGGTGGCGAAGTTGTTATATTTTAGGACAAATCCTGAGGGTTAAAAGTTGTTATATTTTGGGATTGAAGGAGTATGGTACACCCACATGTATGGTGGGTAAGGCTTATCGGGGAGCATCGTATAATCGTAAACAAAAGAATACTGATAGTGATGGTTGAAGCCCACGTCTCTAGCATATAAAGGGCCATAATGGGTTGAGATGCACCGGGAATAGATCGTCGACCAGACGCAGGGCACCCGGCAGAGTGGCGGGGCACAATGGTTTATAGATGTCCTTTTGTTTAAGATTATGCTAAGTGAAAGGTTATATCGTGAAGCACAGCTGACGTGTGGTCAAGACTGTATCTTATAGATAAAGTTGTACCTCTCTAATCAGAGTAAAAATGGATGTACTATGCAAGGAAGCATTTGCATGAGAGCATAAAATATTTCAGAGACACCAATGTGACGCACAGTTTCGCAAAGATTTGTGTTTGGGCTTGGGTTCTAGGGCTAGAGCAATCACCAATTGATTCTTCTTCTTTTGGTCCACAAGCTGCTGCGCTTCTTTCACGAGGGAAGCGAGAGTACGTACTGATAGGCTTCAATGAGCCCAGTTTACGAATGACTTGAAATACCTTTCCTCTGTAATAACCACTGGTGGGAAACATACAGCCGTCGATGTCAGACATGATCTTGGAAGCAAGTGACAGAGACTGCATCAAGCTCTGCAAGTCTTCATCCACATAGCTGCCTTCATTTTTCATCATTGATATGATCATCTTAGTGGTGTGTTGAGCTATTCTAAGGTTGTCAACCTTATGGTCATTGTTTCTTTCTACAATCTCCTTGAGCTTCCTCCAAACGCTAATTTTATCAACTCCATGGCAAGTCGGAACTGTTGATTCAGATCTTGATATGAAACTGTGAATTTGTCACAGATAGTCACACAGAGCTGTAACAAGAGTTGGATGCATTAGCTCTTCATATTGAAATTTGGTACGTGAGATGACAAACTGTCATTATCTTGTAAATATAAATAATCACTTGCGTTTTCGATGTCGGTTTCTTGTGCTACTATGAACCTAGGTTCCGTTTCTGTTTGCAGTTCTTGTCCTGTTGGCCTACAATGAAGGACTTCTGCAAGAACCTGAGATGGTAAGGACTTTTAAGCTGACAGTGGTAATAAATCTAGGCAGGATCACGCCAATTTACATATGATGCTGATCAAAAGGCAACAGGACTGGAGGGAACTTACCTTTGGCATTGCCTTGGTCATCACTTCCTTCAGGTTCTGGAGGCATTCATCATCTTTGGTGTAATCAGCACATAGACGCTCTAGAATTACTGTTGTAGCTACTCTGAACAATATGATGTTGTCACCGTCTAGGAGAATTTTTACGAGATTATCAACAGAGTTACTGTTTGCTTTCAAGATGATCATGGCACTACCTTCCATTTTGAAAGAAAACATCACCAGTGGTTCAGCTGCCGCTGCTCTGACGCCAATGCCCCTGCTACAATCACTGAACACGCGTAGCAGCAACTGGACGAATTCTTAGGTGGTGTTTGGGAAGGAGGGACTAAACTCATACCTGCTTGCGCAATCCATACCTGAATCTACAATCGCCAGTGCAGCGAGGATCTCCATGGCTAGTATTTGCAGCTTCTCGCCGCATTGGTCACACTCGAGAGTTGCCTGAGATTTCATGGCGGATGCAGGTCGTTGCTAGCTTCCCCGGGAGCGTCCACGAGCATGCTCATAACTTGCAGTGACATGGACACTATCTTGGACCAAGCACCATGGTCGAGGCTGTGAATTAGGTCGGAGCTGATGGGCGCAATGAGCTTCGCAATCAGACCACATGAGTTGGCCATGGCGCTGCGGTTGACGTCGGCGGCGGCGAGGGCCTCGAGAATCAACAGACCGAGGAACATCATGTCTTTGCAGTGATCATCGTCTTTCTCATCACTCTCAGGCGAAAGACTGTCAGGCCGATCATGTTCTTGATCACATCCTCTACTCTTCCATGTCTCCATTAGCCATACGCGCTCATACGGCTCCAGATCCGTGCTTCGACCATACGCCTCCGGTAGCCAAGCTGGTCGCCGGCGATCATTCGACAGGCAGCATTGCCCGTATGGGTCAACCAAGGAAGATATGCACTGGATCCCTCGCCGGAATTGCTCCACCCGGATTTCGCCGGCGACGTGGAGCACGATCCTCGCAGCACACTCCCGGATCGTCCTGTTGTATGGGCTTCTCGGAGATGTACAATCCATAGAGGTAGATGGCGAACAGCAGCCACAGTATGATGCTCAACATCGCTGCTTGGATCTTCATCACTGTGATGTATGCACTGGGGCCTGCACTGATCTCTGCCCTACTTCTGCAGATGGCAAGGTAGGAGAACCCAGTGTTGCTCAACTGCTTGTTCATGATGACATTCAACACCCTGTTGGATGGTACGGTTTGAACAGCATATGTAACACATGGTTTGAAATTTCGGTAATATCAACCCTCACCGGCAAGCACAAATCTCCCCAAAATTTTTGATTTTTTGTCAAATATTTGTAAATTTGGTTAAAATTTATTCAAATTCAGTCAGAATATGTTAAAAATTCAAATAATTTCGGTCATAAAAACCCGGAAATCATGATTTTCAAATTTTTGGCAACCTCCAAAATTTCGGCGGCAACCGAAATCACAAACCCTGATGTAATCTATGTATCTATCTATCTATCTATCTATCTATCTATCTATCTATCTATATCTATCTATCTATACCTATACTAATTGGGCGCTTTCTAGGAGCTCTCACGTTAATCAGAAAGATTTGACCGTTGCTTAAATGAGCCATAGCATCAGAACCGTGAATTACAATCTAAACTATAACACTATGGGTTAGGTCTTTGAACGTGATGCCGTGATGGGCTCTTTTCAAAGCCCATGTACTCTACCAACCCGTGCTCTTTTATACCAAGAGGAACGGCAGGTCGGCAGCAAATCAGATGGCAGCTAGCAAATCAGATCGCAGAGATGAGATTGAGAATACGAGTGAAACGAGATCGAGCAGATTGATCGATCGAGCGCATGGCAACAGGAAAACGAGGGGAACGTTGCCATGCTGTTGTTGATCAGTGGCAAGTCATCGCACTTCCGGCAACGGCAAGCATTAAAAGAGCTGGGCGTCAGGCACGGTAAGCGGCAGCACCCCCAGTGTTCTTGAATCTTGAGGACTGCGGCTACCGCGTCGAGTCTAAGCTTATGACGACGAAAGCAAAGTTTGTTTTGTCCAGGTAAGTATTCATGGTACCCATGATTATCTTAACTAATCTCGGTAGCATGGACATGACAAATTAGTTACAAGATTATGCTACGTGGAAATATTTGATATCGTGGCATAAAAAGTAACATGAGTTCTTTGTTGCCATCGATCGCGCCGGCATCAACCTTGCTGTGGCAAAACGTACAGGTGTCATGAAAACGACACAGCATCATTTAGATAAGAGATTTTTACAGTCCATCAACTCGTACCTGTAGGTACTAGTACTGCTAGGTACCAAATAAAATCCAACCGTTGAATCAAGAGGGGTACGATGGGTAAAAAAAAGAAAGGGAACAGTGGTGGGGAACATGTGCCTGCGTCATCGCCCTTTGACCTGATTCTTTGATCTTGCATCGTCTCCCCTGTTCCGGTTCGTGAACTTCTGGCCGCCACCGTCGCTGCATCGGTGTTCTTTCACGACACCGGCTCTAGTGGAGTGCCACTCCCTAGCCATCAGCACCGCCGGTGGCGCCGCCTAAGTATTCTTCCGTGTTATTCCTCGATCCATTGTTGCCGCCGATCAACTGCTCATTGCTTTGAGAAGTGCCGATGCATGAAGCAATTAGGACTTAGGAGGCCATAAAACTTGATTTGACTTGGTTCGCTAATTAGTTTAAATCTAGCCTGCATACGTTTTGTTCAAGCAGTGTAGTTAATCCCTAAGCCAAATAATGAAAACCATCTGAATCACACGCCACTAATTTTCAAGTTTTGGGAATCCAGTGTGGAGTTGTCTGCCGTACAAGTTGGAGATCAATACTCTGAATCCATGTCTGAACCAAGCCAATAGATTAGCTTCATCCATCTACGATAGTGAGGGCATAAAAGGATGAGCAGAAAAAAATCAAGGCGCACGGTAGTGCCATAGAGGGGAAAAAAAAGGAAAACAAATTAATCAATGCTTTCGAATCGCTAGCGAGGGAAAAGTGCTGTGCGATGAGGGTAATGCCGGCGGCGGGTCGAGCTCCTGTCGCTGAGTCGATGTGGGGGTGGGGATGGGAATGGTGAGGCTGTATCCTCGGGAGACCGGATCCAATGCCCTCAAGGACGGCGCAATCAGATCTTGCGCCTCCTAAGCTTGGGGTAGCCGAATCCCTGATAGTTCCCTCCTTGCTTCTCGACGGCGGTGGTGCCTGGTGCGGATGTGCGGTATGCTGGGAGAAGACGAGAGGAAGCGCACGGGACGCCGGATCGGAATTTCTGTGGGAGGGACACGCTTTGAGGCTAAACGCGAAATTCCATTTTTACCCTTCGGACAGTTAGTACCGGACGGGATGAGTGCATGTACCGCCAGGTACTCGATTCTTAATAGCAGTTCGATCATCCTGAATCAGGCTCAAATTTGGTACCGCCCTATGCTGCTGGACGGTAAAAACTCATCATGTATATTATTCTGTATTCATAAGATTAATTGCCTCATATGCTCTTCATTAGCAACTATCCGGACTTGGTAGTTTCAAGTTGACAGGTCTAGCAGCTACTTAAAATTCTGTACGTGAGTACAGCTTCAAATACTGACCAAGTATTTTAAAAACTCTTGAGAAATCTCAGCTGTATATTCCGGCATGAAATGTATGTAGTTTGCAGCTTACTTTTGCTGTTAATATGATTTCTAATACTGTAGCAGATTTGATATGTTTTCATTGTCGCCTTACCACACTGCAGAAGATCAAGATTCTAGAAAATACATCAAAACGGGAACAAACCTTTAGGTTATTTTAACTATTACGATAAATTCCAGAAGAATAGACAACAAACACTAGTACAGATCCTTCCACCTGTGACGGCCCCTAACATGCCTGGAATTTGCGGGCCATCACAAGGAAGTAATCTCAATCGGGCCGAAGTTTCGCTCGATTGAGATATGGTCGCACAGACAAGCCAGATCGGCATAAAACTAGAGCCCGTCACGGATGACACTTATGTGTGACGGGCCATAGTTGAGGCTCAATTGAGATGATGGTTCAATATATCAATCGGGCCCTAAAAGAAGCCCGTCACAGATGACCGTCATCTGTGACGGGCTCCAACGAGAGGCCCGATTGAGATAAGTTTAATGCCCGTCACAGATGATACTCTTCTTTAACGGGCTTTTATAAAGACCCGATGGAGATTACTTGTATGGCCATCACGGTTGATTGTTTTAGGGCCGTTACTGATATTTGTTGCAGAGTATAAATACCTCCCACCACCTAGTGTAACTGTATCCCACTGTTCACTATTTTGGTGGGACGCTGTAGGGGGCGATTTTTTTTGTCTTTTTTCCAAGGAAAACAGAAAATTCCCAACAGTGATCAAAATGGAGCAATCAAGTGAGTACTACTAATCATTAATTCAGCAATTTCATCACGTCTTACTTTAGCAATATTGATCTTATAAGATGTGCCTCTAATTTATTTTTTTTATTTTGTAGCAATGGATAGAAGTTGGATGTATGCGACAACTATGAAACGTCATTTTCCGGAATACAGAAATGGTGTAATAAATTTTATGAACGCCGCAGAGGAGGATAGGAAAAGAACAAACAACGATTACATGTGTTGCCCATGTGCAGATTGCAAGAATGAGAATATGTTTGATAGCGGAGGAGTTGTACACGGTCATCTGATACAACGAGGATTCACGAAGGGCTATACATGTTGGGTGAAGCATGGAGAGCAAGAATCAGGAAGTGGTGCAGAAGCAGACAGAAGTGGTGCGCATAATCAGGAAGATGAAGTTGAGCATGACATGTTTATACCTTCTCCATTTGGCGGTGAAATGGTTGATGTGGATCACGATCTGCTGCAAGACATGTTACGTGACGTTGAGAACCCAGCGCAGAATGAGAGAGATTCCATGAAATTCAGCAGGTTGGTCAGTGATTCCGAGACGCCTCTGTACGCTGGATGCAAAGCAAAACACACAAAGTTGTCAGTTACCTTGGACCTAATGAAGCTGAAGGCAAGTAGTTGATGGACATGCAAGAGTTTCACAGATCTTTTAGGAATTTTGAAGGCTATGCTTCCTGCTGAGAAAACATTGCCCGAGACGACATACGAAGCAAAGCAGGTTTTGTATCCACTGGGGTTAGAGGTCCGTAGAATTCACGCTTGTCCAAACGACTGCATATTGTACCACAAGCAATATGCGGACTTAGATGATTGTCCTGTCTGCAAGGTTTCTCAATACAAGCGAAAGAACGAGCAGGAATTAACACTTGAGTCATCTGTATGATCGTATTTAGATGAAGTTCTGAGCTAGTATCATATCAGATGGTTTAACAGCAAGAACAAGAACAGAGAAGATGTTCGTAAGAACAATGGCAAACAAAAGAATTTCCTTTTTGAAGTTTACTCAGGTTCAGAGCAAGAGCAACTAAAGAAGATCAGAGTTTACAGAGCTGGAATGTCCAAGAGATTTTAAGCACTCATTTTCGGAGGACAAAAGT